>MJUU01016512.1:31058-69702 GCA_002080025.1 Modiolus philippinarum | reverse complement strand
TGGTTAGATGAATCTTTATTATATTCACTAAAAGGTTTATTAACTTTATACTTGCTACAAACTTTGGTCCTTTTAGGGCCCATTTTTTAAAGAACAATTTTTAATTAAGTAATATTCACGTAGATGATTAGGGTTCCTAAGTATAAATTCTTGATAAGAATTCTTATACTTTTTTTATGTTTAATATAATGTAAATGTTTTATAAGTTTAAGACATTGTTTACATGCACTTTTAACTCCCATTGGTTTATCCTTTGCTTTATAATATTCACTTATTAACTTGTATTCTTTACATTTCGTACAGATTTTTCCTTCTGTCATTTTTTAAAAAATAATTTTTATTATTTAAAAATGGTACTTACAAATCTAACAAATAAATTAGCAGATGAATTACACCGCAGAGTTGTAAGTGTTTTTCCCAAAAGACGTGTTTATGTTCATTCTGTTGATCAGACATGGGCAGTTGATTTGGTAGATATGCAAAAATACTCAAAACAAAATAAACACTATAAATACTTATTGGCGGTTATAGATGTATTTAGTAAATATGGTTGGTTAATTCCATTGAAAAATAAAACGGGTGTGACGGTAAGCGAAGCATTTAAAACATTATTTAAAGAAAGAAAACCAATGTACATTTGGTCAGATAAAGGCTCTGAATTCTATAATCGACAAGTAAAAGAATTGTTAAAAGATAATAACATAAAGTTATATTCAACAGAAAATGAAGAAAAATCTAGCGTAGTAGAAAGATGGATAGGAACGATGAAACAACATATGTATAGATATTTTACTGCCTCTGGAACATTTAAATATTATGACGCATTAGATAAAGTGGATAAACTATAATAATACAGTGCATTCTTCAATTAAAATGACACCGGTTGAAGCAAGTAAATCTAAAAATCAATCAAGAGTTTATAAAAATTTATATCAGCTTTTTTGTTATTCTATATAAACCTATACTGGTTATGCATATCCCGTGGGCGCGGCAAGGCGGCGGCCACGGGATATGCATAACCTATAACTACTCCTACTTTCTCCATAATCAATAGGTTCTTTCCCTCCTAGAAGTTTCATTTGAATTTGATATAATCTTTTTTAGTAATTGTCTGGAAATCTAATTTTTCTGAAATTTTCAAACATTTTCAGTTTCTGCGACTTTCAACGCATAGTACCTAACAATACCAGTACATCCAAGATTCATTTGAATTTGATGAACATAATTAAGTTATCATTCGGAAACCAACTGACGAACCGCATCACCAAAACTTTAGCTGAGTTTAACGTCTTCGTTGCATTTAGCATAATAATAACTAAACGAAGAAATAAACAAATATAAATATGAGCATTTGTGAAGAAACATGATGAACACGTTCTTGAGAATACAGGTTACATGTATTGCATTTACCTCTTTCCCTCTGAAATTTTATTGCCGCTTCACATTCTGTATATTGACACCATATAATTTGATATTCTTTTACATTATATTTCTTCACAGTATTGACTAAACTCTCATATTTATTCTTCTCGTTTTGTGGTATTATTACACAAACTGTAACTCCTCTCCCATTTGAATCGCTTGTATTCTGCTGATCTCTAAAATAAAAAAAAAAGATCTTAGAAATTCTATGGATGAAGTTGGATCTAGCTGCTTGAAGAATATGTTTGTTTTTACCAATACTTACAAATTTTGCAGTTCGTTAAAATTTATATAGTTTTCATGCCAACAGTATTATTCACTGCTATGCATTTCAATTCCTCATAGACCTCTAATGTACTGCAAACATGGAAATTTTCGCCTTTTTGCGTTTGGGAATTTTACCCGAATATAACCCCCCACGCGGATACTTTTATTTACAAGGGTTTTGAAATCAAATTTCAAAGATACGTGAATATTACAACCACGCAAAAAGTTCGGGGTATGACACTTCGCGAAATTAACCCCGTTAACAGTGTGCAGTATCTACATATGGTAGCATGCGAAACTGTCAGCCTGATAACATTTAATGAGTAAAATAATGATAAATTACAGTATTTGGTGAACACGAGATATTTGACATGTAAAAATCGAATAAAGCAGTACGCCGAGCGCAGCATGATACGACCACATCATGTCAATCTCTCTAATTTGAACAGGTGTAATTGTAAATGACTAAGGAGCTTAATACAGAAATTGACACAGTAATCAGAACGACACACTAAGGAGCTTGACACTGTAAAAAGACGAACACAAATAGGGGGAAATTCACAATTTGATCCCTTATAGCTCTTAAAGGGTAAGAGCCATGAAAAATCTGTTGACTCCCAAATGAGAGCTAACATCGAGAAGAATCAAAAGGAAAAATTCCTTTGAGATCCGATGAAAAATAAAAATTTGACATTTGCACAATTATCATTTTCCCCCTGTTTTGTCCCCTATAGCTCAGTCAACATACTACATAAACCAAAATCCTTACCACATGCATATATTCGATAAAGGTACAAATGATCTACAAAATAAAGACTTCCTAGCATCAAAAGTGTAGGAGAAGTTGCGTGGAAAATCTATGTACCCTGTATGAAAAATTACAAAAAGTGACTATGTTCAACAATGTATATTTTTCAGAAAAATGCATCGAAATGAAACGGGCGGGGGGCAAGGACTCGAAATTAAAACCAATGTTTACGCATGTGCAAAGATAGATCATTTTAAAATTTTAAAATTTCATAAAGATCCGTCCACCAGAAGCAAAGTTATGTTGTCCACAGACGCCGACATCGCCAACACCATACCATTTTACGACCGCAAAATTTTTGCGGTCGTATAAAAACTTGATGTGTTAGAACGACATAAATGTCCCTCCTAGAATTAATGATAAAACTCCTACATAAATTGAAGAGTTATGACCAAAACTGAAATTAGAACTGTGAGTCATGAAGATAACCTCACATATTAACTATAAGCCAATGCCAAAAGCCCTAAAAACAATCAACCAACTCAATCTGAAAACACGAAAAGATCAAATCGTATACCAAATATTATGTCAATATCTAAAAATCCGAAAAAGCTGTTTGTTCTCGAAAGACGAAATGTGAAAAAAGGTAACAACAACAAAACCGACCCCACTTTGTTTCAGGGAAATGAAACAAAATGTGTCCTCTTGAAAATGATATTTGGTCTTACCTCTCTGTGTCTTTTTGCTGTAATTCTGTAGGAGGAGGATCAGGTACCTGGTTTCCTAAAACAAAAAATATATATTTTACAATTTTGCAAAGAATGTTTCGAAATTTAAATTTGGCAGAAGCTGTTATGTCTTACGTTTTTCTTCAGTAAAACAAAGGACTTTTTTTCTCTTGCTTAGTTCTGTGCTAGTATGATTTGCATGATACACCTACGATCTTTATGTCATGTGTTCTCTATCAGCAATTTCATGTTTCAACTTTTAAGTTTCCATGTGTTTGATTTATACCTGCACTGAAGAGTCTTGTCAAACTTGCAATCAAAAGAACTTAAATTTGCAGCAACTACGGCATGTATTTGTTTAAGTTAAACTGATTTGATGACTATTTTTTTGAACAGTAAGTCCCCGATAATATTGCCAGTCAACTCGTCTAGTTGTTGCCCTCCTCAGTGAGTAATAAATTGCAATGTCAGTATGTAAAACAGGTATCATGACAATATAATGTTGATTTTTTTAATTAGCTGTTCGATCAAACACTCATTTGTTATGGTTAGCGATAAAAAATAAAAAAGAATAATAAAAACGGATTATCATTTAATCTGCAAAAATAGTATTTCATCCTTACATGGAATCTAGAACATGGAATATATAATGTCCAGTAAAAAAGAAGCCCGTTAGGACGGACTTGATGCGTTGTACCATGATTGAGTTTGTATCACAAACAAAATGTCTTATATTTCTTTTTATCCAATTAACAAAATGGTAAATAAGATTTTAAAACAAACAGAAATAAAGGGCTACGCCGAGCGCAGCATGATACGACCGCAGCATGTCGACCACTGAAATTTCAACAAAAATAGTTTAAAGTGAATGTGGACACAGTAAAGATCTTGACACAATAATTAGATGGACACAAAAAGAAGCTTGACACAGTTATTAGCTAGGAACAAAAAAGGGAAAAATTCAACCCTTTTGATCACTTACTGATGAAAAAAACGTAAGAGCTATTCAAAATATGTTCTATCAACTAAAACTTTACATCCATAGAAATTCAAAGAAAAAAATTCCATCGAAATCTGATGAAAAATAAAAGTATGACATATTTAGAAAAATTGCAATTTTAGCCCCTTGTAGCTCGGAAACGGTAAGAGCCAAATCCGTTGCATACTGCTGAAAGCTTAGATCAAGAGGAATCCAAAGAAAAAAATCCCATCGAAATCCGATGAAAAATAATGATTTGACGTATTTAGAAAAATTGCAATTTTGGCCCTTTTGACCCCTTGTAGCTCGGAAACGGAAAGAGCTTCACAAAATCCGTTGACATACTGCTGAAAGCTTAGATTAAGAGGAATCCAAAGAAAAAAATCCCATTGAAATCCGATGAAAAATAAAGATTTGACATATTTAGAAAAACTGAATTTTTTGGCCCCTTTGACCCCTTGTAGCTCGGAAACGGTAAGACCAACACAAAATCCGTTAAACAGTGCTGAAGGCTTAGATCAAGAGGAATCCAGAGAAAAACATCTCATCGAAATCCGATGAAAAATAAAAATTCTACATGATCTGCAAATTCGCAATTTTGGATACGTTCGGCCCCTCATAGCTGGGAAAGTAAACAAGTTATCATAAATCTAATAGCTGAGCGCCATATTAATTTTTCACAAGGAATCCATTAAAAAAAAACTGCATCAAAATCGGACTTAAAATAAAAAAAATATTTTTTTGGAGATTTG
Organism: Modiolus philippinarum; assembly: GCA_002080025.1. Classification (NCBI taxonomy): domain Eukaryota; kingdom Metazoa; phylum Mollusca; class Bivalvia; order Mytilida; family Modiolidae; genus Modiolus; species Modiolus philippinarum. The sequence goes on along the minus strand of MJUU01016512.1, from coordinate 64,806 downwards.
CCCCTGTTTGGCCCCATTTATCTCGTGAGCGGTACATGCTACATGAAATCCGTTGGCATACTCCAGATTGGAAATTTCCTTAGGAGCACACTTGAAGAAACCACATCAAAATCCGATTAATGATAAAGATTCTACAGACAAACATGTGAAAACACCCAATTTAACCCTTTTTGGCCCTTTTTTAAAAAAGGGGTGGGGCCACAATGACTAAAACTACGATAAGCCTTCCTTTTGTACCAAAGAACATTATGTTAAAATTTCATAAGGATTGATCTACTGGAACTTAAGTCATTGACCAAAAACTAAAGTGTCTACAGACGACGACAACGACAACGACGACGACGACGACGACGACGACGACAGCACAATACCAATATACGACCGCAAAAATTTTTGCAGTCGTATAAAAAGCTGAAATGATTCAATAATGTCAAATGCAATAATTAACACGCATTCTTCGTTCAATGTATTACGCGTATGAACACGACAAGTAGTAGTACTAAAGCAACGCTCAAGATAAGTTTTTCCATAATTTTTCTATCCCGTTGCTCTTAGAAGAAGGCCGTACCGACCGAAACTTTGGGCATTCTATTTTCTGTTCCTTGTCTATTTTTTTTTGGTTAGTTTTTTAATTTGTAGATTTAGTGTATTTTTACTTTTTAAATTTGGCCTACTATATTTTTAATTTGTTCATTTATGTAAAATAAAAAACTTCCCCTCATAAAAAACTGTAGGTGATATGTATAAAATCAGCATAGGACAGATACTCATGTAGGAGATACTCCTTAGTTTTTAACAAATGTACAAAAATTTACATATTGAAAGTTTCCAAATATAATCGGCTTTCGGGTGAGCACAGAAGTACTGAATAATTGGTATAGGAATATCCTCGAGGACTAGTAGTCCAAAAGCAAAGGCATAAGTGGTAAAAAACTAAATACCGAGCTTACTGTTAATGTAGTTTCTGCAAATTGCGATGTAGACAACTTTTGTATCTTCAGTGCATATAAAATCTAAACAGACAGACGGACAGGGCTAAAACAATCTGATCCCGACTTTTCGTCGCGGGTGCGTTAAAAAATATTACAAACATCGGATTAATATATGACGTTTATTCCGTACGGAATGGATATTGAAACATCTCTTCCGCTGGAAAATGTACTTTCGTATTTTGAAAAAAAACTATTATGATTCAACTTCTTTTCAACTTCCAGGTATTGAAATATTTAGTAATGGAGTATATCTATATAAATACTCTATTATGTTGATTTTCATTTTGATTCGTCATAAAATTCACAGTAACTTCGGTATTTAGTGATTTCCATTGAAATGATGTATATTATACCAGAAAGACAAATATTCCATTTACAGCAACATGTACTAAAATCAAGTCTTATCATATCATCGAATAGTTTTTTCCAGGTTCAATGAGAATCGATAATTTATCAATGAAATGATTAACTGATCTTATGTAATCGTTTTCCTGTCATTTCAACTTCTATTTAGAAGCCTTTCTATCGAGATGGAACAGCTTTTCGTCTATGTGTCTGTTGTTCGTTTGCGATTCAGGAGACTAGGTTTGTTCATTATTCGTCACATTTAATTCGTTAAACATTTTAAATCTGATCTTATTCAAACATAAAACAGTTTTATATCGGTCTAAGTTCTAAAAGTTACTTCTGTGAATACATATTTCAATATTTATTTACTAAAAGAGTACTTTTGTTTTCAATACCAGGGAAAATTTGTTGAAGCTGCTTCTGTGAAATTCAGAATAGGGTCTACGGTCAGCTACAATTTTGTAGTCTCCAAAACGTTGCTTAGTAAGCCCTACATAGAATAAGCAACCACGCCCGAATAGACGGGATGTGCCAGCGCAGTAGAGCCAAGGTCTTCCAGAAGGTTACACATCGTTAGTAGGGTGCCCAAGAAACGATTTTTCCGATTTTTGGTTAACGGAATAACACACACCTGTTTTATACATGTTTAGAAAAAGGATACCATGGCGCATCGGAATGACGATGTCGTAGTTATTTGCTATGGTCACATTTTATTTAAGATGGGGTCAAAGGTCAGCTCCTAAATTTTTGAAAATTTTGATGAATTTTAAAATTAGCTTCATTTCAAAGATAAAACTGCAACGAATATTATTGTTAATTTTATTGGGGTAGTTCTTCAGTTTTACTTTTTATAATGATTTGTCTGTTGTATTTTTTCAACATGTTAAAAAGTTGGCATTTTGTTTTACAGGCCCGTCATTTTGAATATTTGCACCTCCGTGATATAAGGAGTTCTTTTGGATATAAACAACTGCGTATTTCTGACCTTTAAAGGTTTATTCTTTAAAGGAAAGTTTGAATTTAATTTTAAAACTAACTGCTAGAAAATAAACTAAGTTTAGGCGAAATAAATCGTACTTTTGTTATTGGTATCAATCAGTCAATTTTCCCAAAAAAACACACACTGACATAAATCTTAAAAAGTCCGTTCCCAATAAAACAAAACCCTATCATATTATCTGAAATGATAGGGAAAAGTGATTTTAAACGTGAAAACAAATACATGTGCTTTGAAAATCAAAACACAAGCAACGTAAAATTGTCACTAGATTCCCGCTATTTAACTAGACTTTGGCTTGTCAAGTCAATTTGACAAGATCTCTCGTTGTACACTCAAAAACACATGACCAAATAGCATGGTCTTCATATCGACTAAAAGGACAAGGTGCGATAAGGGGGTGATTTGGCCCTAAATTTCGTTGATATTTTCTTTTATGTTCGTTTGAAAGTTCAGATCCCACTAAAGAAAAAAATACAAAATTTAGAACCCATGACGTCACACTTGGTACAGTTCTGACGTCATGTTTAAGCTTTCATAGAAATACAAGGAATTTGGCATATTGTCGAACAGTTTTCGTATTCGGAAATATAGAGCACATTCAAGAACCAATGAGATAATTTACCATCTTGTTAGTACAGATGTGTTAGACCTCCCATATAAATATTTTTGTGGTTCTTGCATGCGCTCTATGTTTCCTCTTAAGAAAAAAGTAGTCAAAATTGGTCAAATTTGTCATTTTTCGACAAAATGTGGAATTTGTCCTATTTTCTACACTGAAAAACTCTGTAATCTTACATCAAAACTTCAGTAATATTCCTGTTTACTGTTAACACATATTCATAGAACATTTCAACAAAAAATATTGTGAATTTAAGCAATCTTATTTTTTGAGGCCAAATAAGGCCCTTACCGCACCTACTCCTTTAAAAGTGTTACGCAAATTTTGGCTTTTTATTTGTTGATTTATCTTTTACGGTCGTCATTTCATCGTTGATTTTTGGTGCATAGGAATATTTCGTATATGTACTTTCGTTAAAGTTAGAATATTTCAGATATAAAGCATAGTTATTTCGCATTCAATGAAAATGTCGTTAATTAAGACTTAAACTTACCTCGACATTAATACCGATAAATTACAAAAACCAGTCAAAAATAACTTGCATTCTATGATTCAAATAAATATTTCAGGCCTTGTCTTTACCGTAAATAGCTATTTATTAGAATATAAGAAAGTTCTACTATTTTCTATAAATTTAAAGATACCATATTCCAAACACTGTTTTAGTGTACCCTTAAAAGGGGAGAAATTAGAGTAATCGTGACCACAGGAACTGTCTACGACAGCTAAATATTTGAAATTTAATAGTTCTATCATTTAAAACAAAAACTAGCCGTGTGTGATTCCGTTAACCCAAACTCGAAAACTAAGCGTCTTTTCGGACCTTGGGCACCCTACTACGTATGTGAGTTGAATGACTATACATGAACAATCGTGCATGGTGACTTATTTTTTGGAACTTTGTTATATCTTATACAATAAAATGTTGATCGAAATATACTTTTTGCATTAATCTATTGATTGATAATATCTTTGATTTGTTATTTCTCAATGACAATGCAATGTGCAGATTGAGCAGAAGTAGGTCATTTTGCTATGTTCTGTTTAACGTTGTTTTTTTAATGAGTCGAAGCAACTCATTTTCTTACTTTTTTCATTGGTTTGTTGTAATTGCCAATTTTGTTCTGTTTTGTTTTGATCTGATTATTTGTTTCTGTGGTGTTTTGCGCTTTGTTTTGTATATACTCAAAACAAAACCTTTCGAAGTAATGGATTCCTCAGACAGATTAGAGGTTAAATGTATACTCTTGCAACCTTCGACAAAGGAGCGACGTGTTGTATCAAAATGTGGATTCTGTTGCATCAAGGGATCTGCAAGTCGAGGAAGTAAAATCGTTGGTACAAAGCAGGGCATTTCTACTGTACTACAATAAGCTAATGAGAGAAGATTATTCATTCCACAGGGAACTGACAAGTAGCATCGAAAAACGAAATGTACCTAACGAAGAACTTCAATGTCACAGTGTATATTATAAAATTTTACCAAGCAATTGAAAAAGGCCACATCAAAATGTACGAGCAATATATCGTCATCGGACTCGCTTGGACAACAGCCAAATATACCTGATGGCCCTTCTACTCGATCTTCTGATGAGAACTTTGACTCTAAGTCTATGTGTTTATTCAGTACCATTTGCGGCATTGTGGTTAGAAACAGAGACCCTATAAGTAAAGCTAGAAACCAGTCGCTTTGAAAAATGTATGTGCATGTGCTGAATAATGCGGTGATGGGTCCTTATCAGATGGATCTGATTTGGTTGCTGTTGGTGCTCAGTACCACTGCAAGTGTCACAAAGCATATGTATTCGAGAGAAACATCAAATCGAAATCTTGTGACAAATATCTCCAGAGTCGATATTATACCAAGAAGCATTTTACTAATTATATTCTAAAATTGATGAACCATTACTCCATGAAGGCGAGGTATTTGAGCTTCAAAAGCTTCTTGATAAATATAAACAATATTTTCATTAGGATGATGTCGGTAGTCCAGGTTATCCATCTCATCCACTAAAAGAAGTGCTAAAAAGTAAATATGGGGATCATCTTCAAGACACAGACTAGTAGTAGCCATAGCGTAATACTCATGGCAAATACAGCAATTGAAGCGCTTATTTCCACTGTCGTATTCCAAGCACGTGGTTTCTAACCGAATAAATGTCAAAACTCGTGTCCTTTTTGAGGCCACGGTTATTCTTAGAGCTGATATCAAAGATACCACTAAAATAGGTTTGTCTAGCAGTGATATTGAAGAAAGGGATACACAAATGATATTTGATGCCTCAGCTGCTGCATAATCTGCATTTAACGCATTATTATAATGCGTTGAAATCCAGATGATGCAGCAGCTAATATTGCTCATTCTCCTGACACTGATGTTCTCGTTTTCCATGTTCACGTTTTGTTTGATATTGGTGTTTAGATTTGGTTCCATTTGTCTAAAGTAGGGCGAAGTTACCAGCCCATATCATTTGCAGGTACGCTTGAACTAAACTTGTGTAAAGCTGTGCCTGCCTCCCATGCTATTACTAGTTGCGACTAAACAGGGATTATACATTACATGAATAGTCCCTGGATTCAACAAAGTTGCCTAGTAAAACAAGGAAATGTCAGACCTTGTGAACTGTTCAAATCAAAATCTATCGACATTATCTTCTCTCGTTTGAGCTGTCTACTCTATTAGATGAGATCACAGATAACTTGGAACAGTATATCCTGCGTATTTACAACAGACCCCAACAAGTGCAAGTTGAAACCAAATGCGTATAAACTATATTTGCAAAAAGGGGTCACGGAGTAAGCTTCTACTCCAACCAAGAACGCTCTTTTGCAGCACTTCAAGCGAGAAGAATACCTAACTTTAATTTGGCTATCTTCGTTGCAGCCAAATCCTGCAATATCAAATCCAGATGGTTGAGGGTGGAGAAAAAGTTATGATAGATTACTATACTTATGACGCTTGAACCAATGCCTAAACAAATCATGAAATTGGGCAAGTCTGGTTTCAAATCCTAAAAGTGTGCACTTTGGTGTTCTGTAAAGCAGCTGGATGAAGTTGTACTGAAGCATGCTTGTTTGAAGGTGGCGAGAATTGTCACAAAATTTACGAGAACTATGGTATGGGTGGTAACAATTTTTCATCTGATGAAGAAACAGACAATGAAAATAATCCAAACTAGCATGGTTAATGTTTCACAGTGACGGGTTGTTGTATTTGTAAATATTGATTTATTGCGATCCTATGGCCATTTTGTACGTATGTACATAGTTTTTTGTAATTTTATAAATACTTATATGTATATGGCAATATAATGCATGCAGACAATATCTTTATTTTAACAAGTGTGGATCGTATTGCTAGGCAATACAGAAGTCCCCTACCGGTTGAATAGCTTGTTATACCAGCAAAAATAGTTAAAGAAGAAAAGTTTTCCGAGCCCAGCCCAAGGCCCATAACTCCGTCAAAAATAAATGGACCTAACCCATACTCAAACTTGATTTTTAACAAATAGTGGTTGACTAACCATGCAAATATCAGCTTAATATCTGAAACGGTTTAGAAAAAAAAGTCCGGAAAACCTATATTTTCTAAGTCAAAGGCCCATAACTCCGTCCAAAATCAATGGACTGGAACCAAACTTGAACTTGATCTGTAACTTATAGTGGTAGACTAACATAGCAAATATTATCTTCATATCCGGAACAATTTAGAAAAAAAAGTCTGGAAAACCTATATTTTACCAAAATTTTCTAAGTCAAAGGCCCATAACTCCGTCCAAAATCAATGAACCGGAACCAAACTCAAACTTGGTCTGTAACTCATGGTGGTAGCCTTACAAACCAAATATTAGATAAATATCTCTTATAGTATGGGAAAAAAGTCCGGAAAACTGAGTGTGACGGACTGACGGACTGACTGACTGACGGACGGACTGACGGAGTGCAAACCTAAAGTCCCCTTCGACGAAGCCGGTAGGAGACTAAAAATATTAATATATAATTCATTATCTCCCTTGTTTACCGCCACCCTGACATGGTGTGGGACTGATTCGGATTGAATTTAACATTCAAGTAGATATCATCATGCCAGAGGTCATGCATTAGAGGACAGGCCTTTTTTACCATGTAGTACATAGTTCTCCTTGTTTTTGTATATTGTTTTTGATTTTAGTTATTAAAATCATGTTTTTTTCCTTTGTTTTAGTTTGTTTAATGCTTGTTAATATAGTCGCTTTTATTAGCTTACATTGCATAAAAAAGTTAAAACAAACCACAAAATTTTGGTTTAATTGTTTTGAATGAGCTTAAAAGGCGTCACGAGCTCACTTCCTGTTGCCATAGAAACAAAATTCTGTACTTTTGTAAAGGTGAATCCTTTCCTCAAACGTATAACATGTTATAAGAACATGATTTTGTTTCTGTTTAAATTATATAGGGTTTTCAACTCCGAGGTAAATTTTCTGAAATCATATGCGCCAACTTAAAAATGGCGCTCCCAACACTCGGAAAATCACCTGATGGTTTCATATACTAGAAATGTATGAATTTCTGTTGCAATAAAAATATTGTTGTTATGCCGATGAGTATAGCGAACTCATTTTCCAGGGCAGATACGCTATTCGGTCCGAGGACTATCGGTATATAACATGAAAGCAGAGATTTTTCATATCCGACACATTTGCTTTCGCCTACATTTCCCTAACAAGAGATGAAAATAATGATTTAACATACTTGATCATTTGCATTAGTCAATATTACCCAAATGGAACATGAAAAAATAGACTTAACATAACTGGCAAATAAAATAAACATTTCTCAAAATATAAAATGAAAATGGTGATTAAACGTACCCAAAAAATTTGGCTAAGTCCAAATTCCCAAATGAGAACATGAAAGTAGAGATTTTACATACCCAACACATTATAAGTTTTAGTCGAAATTATTATCACAGAATATGAAAACAAGAGATTTTACATACCCAACATACTAGATGTTTGTCCATATGACACAAATAGAATAGTTCATATACCCGCATGAAAATGAAAACATATTTCACATATTGTATGTTTGATTGGTCTATATTTTACAAATAGAAATCGAAAATAAAGGTTTTACATAACCGACACAATAGGCTCAGTATATATCACCCAAACAGGACATTAAAATAGCAATTTTAAAGTCTTACACATTTAGTTGTCGATATGCGCATATGCAGAATCTAAATTAACAGCAATATCGGTATTTGTTATTTTTAACCACTGGGTAGATGCCTCTGCTGGTGGACTGTTAGTCCCCGAGGGTATTCACCAACCCAGTAGCCAGTACTACGGTGCAGGCCCTAAAACCAATTATTCGGAAACTTGCAATATCTAATTTTACAAAACTTTTGTTCAAAACTAAAGAGTATCTCCCTCTCGCACAGCTCTGACGTCCTTAGCTGATTTTGGCTTTACTAATCAGACCCTATTGTTGATTTGTTCTCTATCAGATTTTACACATATTTCGGTATATGGATTTCCAAATGTTTGATTTAATCTGCACCGAAGAGAAATAAGTTGTCGAAATGCGCAAATACAGAATCTAAATTAACAGTAACTTCGGTACACCACTCGGCAGATACCTCTGCTGGTAACTGTTAAATCCCTGAGCGTATTCACTGACCCAGTAACCAATTTCCTGTCCCGCAAACCGATTTTATTTGGAAACTTGCAATATCTAATTTTACAAAAAAATTGTTCAAAACTAAGGAGTATCTCCCTCTCGCACAGCTCTGTCCTTAGCTGATTTTGGGCTTAACTATTTAGACCCTTTTGGTAATGTGTTCTCAATCAGATTTTACACATATTTCGGTATATGAATTTCGAAATGTTTTGATTTGATCTGCACTGAAGAGACATAAGTTGTCGAAATGCGCATATGGAGAATCTAAATTAACAGTAACTTCGGTATTTGTTATTTTTTTCCACTTTGTAGATGCCTCTCCTGGAGGACTGTTAGTTCTCGATTGTATTCATCAACCCAGTCGCCAGTACTTCGGTGCTGTCCCGAAAACGGATTTTATTTGGAAACTTGCAATATCTAATTTTACAAAAGTTTTGTTCAAAACTAAGGAGTATCTCCATCATGCATATCTCTTTCCTTAGCTGATTTTTGGTTTACTATTTAGACCCTTTTGGTAATTTGTTCTCTATCAGATTTTACACATATTTCGGTATATGGATTTCCAAATGTTTTGATTTGATCTGCACATAAGTTGTCGAAATGCGCATATGCAGTATTTAATCAACATTAACTTCGATATTTGTCATTTGTTTAAGCACTAAAGAGACTTTACATAACACACACATTTGATTTAGTCATGATAAGATTGCTACGCGTAGCCATATGTTCTCTGCCGCACAAGAAACTTCAAACCCATATCAAACTACCTTTGAAAAAAAATTTAGGCAGGGGTTCCCATTGTAATGTAGGTAATATATATTACTGAAATCAGACATTTTTGCCCCCCCCCCTTTTCAAAAATAAAGGGCTACGCCGAGCGCAGCATGATACGACCGCAGCATGTCGACCACTGAAATTTGAAAAAGTGTAATTGAAAATGAGTGTGGACATACTAAAGAGCTTGACACAATAATTGCTTGGACACAATAAGGGGATTGACGCAGTAATTAGCTGGACTCAAACTAGGGAAAATGAAAATTAGCCCTTATGACTCCTTATGGTTCCTCTTTGACCCCTTATAGCTCAAAAACGGTTAGAGCTACACCAAATTCATTGACATACTACTGAAAGCTTATATCAAGTTGAATACTAAGAAAAAATCCCATCGAAATCCGACGAAAAATAACAATTTCACGTAATCTGCAAGTTTGCAGTTTTGGCCCCTTCGACCCCTTATAGCTCGAAAACAGCAAGAGCTACGACAAATCCATTGACATATTGCTGAAAGCTTATATCAAGAGGAATCTAAAGAAATAAAAAATTCATCAAAATCCGATGAAAAATAAAAATGTTAGGTAATCTGCAAATTAGCAATTTGGCCCCGTTTGGCCCCTCAAAGCTAGGTAAGCAAACAAGTTACCTAAAAAACTAATAGCAGAGTGCTGTGTTAATTTTTCCTAAGCAATCCATTGAAAAAAAAAACTGCATCAAAATCGAACAATTTTTTTTTTTTATTTGCCCCTTTTGGGCCCCATTTATCTCGGGAACGGTACATGCTACGTGAAATCCGTTAGCATACTACTGATTGTAAATTTCCTCACGAGCACTCTGAAAGAAATCCCATCAAAATCTAATTAATAATACAAGATTCTACAGACAAATATGTGAAAACACCCAATTTAACCCTTTTTGGCCCCTTTTTTAAAAACAGGTGGGTCACAATGACTATTGCAAGCCTTCCTTTTGTACCAAAGAACATTATAATAAAATTGCATAAGGATTGATCTACTGGAACGAAAGTTATTGACCAAAAACAAAAGTGTCTACAGACGACGACGACGGCAACGACGACGACAACAGCACCATACCAATATACGACCGCAAAAATTTTTGCGGTCGTATAAAAAAAATGGGCAGAGGTTCTCCTTATAATCTAGCCGATACACAGATTTTATCAAATATAATAGTTCACTTTTTAGCAGAAAACCATAGCTCGCACATGAATTGTATTTTCTGCACATAGGAATTAACATTATGTCCAAAAATGCCTCCTTACAATTTCTGAATCAAATCCGGTCACGATCATGGTGATAATCTGGAATTTCTGTTTGCAGTCGTAAAAAGTGAGTATATCCACATTTTTTTTACCAAACCATCACATTTTCGAACCGCCTGACTTCAAACTTCTGTTGCTATGTCGACCATGATTTCCTCAGGCCTATTTTCCAATTTCAACTACCGTTCTAATCGGCGTTAAACGCGTGTTATGCGATATTGACGTTGCGACGTCTCACAGGACCTGCTGTCACGTGATTTATCATTTGATGAGCACGTTTGCTTTAGATTAATCAATAGTCTTTAGTTTGTTCTTCTTTTCACATAACAATGAAATTCGAGGGCAAAAATCATGATCGACGGTGTGACCGCGCTAAGTAACTGTCCACGTTGATTTTGGATTGAAAAGGGCATCGAAATAAGACATTGTTTACAACTTTTTAGGATGGCAAATTGTTAACTTGATGAAGTTATTGACATCAAACATTCATCCAGCAGTAAACGGTGAACCTGGTAATAGGGCGAAAAACTACCATTCCGGATTTTCATCGTATCCGTTTCGGATTTGATTTATAAATGGAATAAACAAATGCGTTTCGGCGTTGAATAAATTCATACACTAAAATAAAAACTTTTAATTTCGAAATACAAAAATATTTACAAAATAAACTGTGTATCGTTTCTTTTGTTGAGTAATATATTTTTTTAGTTTAAGACACCCAAAAAAGGTGTTTTGATGAACATATTTAAGCTTATTTGAAGTATTGCACATGTTCTAGTAATAAAAGGAACCTTTCTATTTGAACAATAAAACTTGTTGCTATTTTTGTAATTATATAATACCAAACAAGAGATTTTATGTTGCGTCCTAAAGATTTGCCATTGTATAACAATGTGGAAAAACAAAGTCCCATAACTCCCACAAAATTTGACGAATCAAAATGGCAATAAGATATGATCTAGTACTAATGGTGACTAACAATCCTGCAAAATTTGAATGAATTCCGACCAGCGGTTTCTGAGGAGTTGCGTCCACAAAAGTGTGAGATACAGACGGACGGACACACAGACGCAGACCATTACTAGGTCCCACCTTCGCGGTGCGGTGGGGGACAAAAATTCATGGTGCATTTTATTCGGTCCATATTACCGAAATAGAACATTCAAATGGATTTCATCAAACCCTACACTTATGCTTAGGTCTATTTTTCTAAAAAAAAAAAAAATAGGGATACATGCCTGACAAATTTCAATTCGCCAAAAATTTACCAGTAAAGAACATGAAAATAGAGATTTTACACTGACATTACTTACACTTTTGCTTTAGTCTATACTGAAAATATAATTTTGCTTATCAGAATGATTTGATTTAATCCATAGTACTCAAATAGAACATGAAAATATGTTCTTTTATACATGAGTATCACATTCATTGATTTAATTCACTATATAAAAATCATTGACCCATATCGCTAATAAAAGCAGAAGATATCAAAGATGTATTGCATATGAAATTATTGTTATTGTGAATCGTATTTATTGTGACATCAATAGACAGCTATTACGAAGTACAGTATATCATTTTCCTGCCATGTCATATAAATAAATAACAAAGTACCAAAGTAACTGTATTTATTTTCTGCATATGGCCATTTCGACAACCTCTGTCTAATCAGTGCAAATAAAATCTTAACATTGGAAATCCAGAAATCGACAGAATTATGAAAGCTGATAGAGATTAACAAAATACCCAGGTTACTGTAAATTTAGTTCCTGCATAAGGCCATTTCGACAACTTATGTCTCACCAGAGCAGATAAAATAATCAAAAGTGTTACTTTAAGTTGTTTAATGTTCGTTGTTTAATAAACTTTTAGCATATTCAACGATCATTTGCCGTTATAACTTAAAAACTATTCTTATGGTGAGATGTTATAATTTATAAGGCGGTATAACGTCTACACAACTATTTCAAATTCAATTTGGTAAACTAGGACCAAAACTGTCATTGCCAGATCAGAACTGACGAGAACAATCACGACCAGAGCATACTTTGATGGAACAGTCATGGCCAGAGCAGACATATTTCACAATCGTGGCTAGAAAAGACATTACGAAAAAGTTCATGATTCTAGGAACAGATCAGACACGATTCAAGTTCAAAACTAGAGGAACTCAAGACATAGATAGTTCAAATAACCACAAAATTAAAGGATCTAATTTTCTAGTAGGTTAATATACATCAATTTAATCAGACAAATGTGCCAGAGAAGAAACTTTTTGTGTGCATTACCCATGGGGTTCTATTATCCCTGCTTGCTGCCATCTTGGATGAGCCGGACGATAGAATTTCATCTAGAATCAGATAAGTAAATAAAAATCATAACGTGGACCTTGAAGGAAAACTTAACAATGCGACGCAATAATGAATATCTGAGATGCACGGGTCGAATTAAAACGTTAATCTATATTTTATTTTATATTCAAAGTCGGGACATAATTATAATAACTTACAATATCTAAAGTAATGAAAAGTTTGTTTAAAACTAAGAAATACCCCCCTCTTGCAAAGCTATGTCCTAAGTCTGATGTTTGGTTTTCTATTTAGATCCTTACATCCTTTTGCTAATTTGTTGTCTATCAGACAATACACATATTTCGGTTCATGATTTCCAAATGGTTTGATTTTTTCTACACTGAAGAGACATTAATTGTCGAAATGCAATATGAAGAAACTTAATTCACAGCAATTTCGGTATTTTGTTATTGATTAAACATAATAACTTTTGTGTGAAAATCAGTCTTGTACTGTTATAGCATTTCAAGCAACTGTATCTACAACAGTGTAACTTAATGCATAAAACCTTTAACTTAAATTACCGTGAGGTTTTCCACTGCTTCCACTGGGAATAATGTTGTTGTCTGTAGTATGCACATCATTGCTGATCTCTTGATTTGTAGCATTGCTGTCATAATTAGACTTATTAGGCAAATCATCCCTGTCAATAACTTGCATTTCGGGCTCCGGTATTCCATGCGCCTACAACACAAATACATTTAATTTTTCTTATTTCGTAGATCTTTTCATTTCCATAATTATATAATTGTAATTTCTGTATGACGTTCAAAGGAAGATTGAAAAAGGAATTCAACCATCCAAAAAAATTACATAATATTTGAAACTTTTTCTTAAATAAATTTATCAAACAGTTTGCTATCCTTTATCAGATTATGATTTTATAATCATAGTAATGTTGAGATTTCATCACTTTTAAATCATCCGTGGAATGGATTCATCACAAAAACTTTTGGCGACAACTTGATCTTAACTTAATGTAGTTTTTTCCACCCTGACCGACTGCAAACGTTTTATTTTCGTATGCATGTACATTTTGTGCACTATTATATGTAAACTGTAAAGATAAACTTGTATTACATACCTCTTTGATATTTTTTGACTTTATTCTATCCTCTATCATTGAAAATGCCTTGTCAACTTGGTCCATGTTCTGTCCAGTTATCGTCAGTCTTAAAAATATTGGATTTGGATTCTTTTCAATATGCTCTTTCTTTCTACTACCTGTTATTTAAAAAAAAACGTTTCATTTCAAAATTCCATATTGGAAAAAAAAGAAAAAAGAAAAATAAACTGTTCTATGAGTAACACAAGCAGACATTTTCGTTGTAATTCTGATAATCAGAGAAATGCAAGAAGTTTAACTAGACGCTCAGTTACTGAGCCTGAATCGCTCACCTGACAAAATGCTTACAGCAGGTGATGAAAGTAAGATCCTATGTTAAAATATGTTCTGTGCTGGCAGTCTTGTTTTTTATCAGATCAAAACAATATAAGCAATCTTAGTTTGACTGAATTTGCTTCAGTAATTTAAGGGCATGTAATGAAAAAAATGTTTTAAATTATGGGTACCATTCTTAATCAAGTTCGATGCTGGGAGCTATTTTCTTTGTTGGATCCCAACAAAATGAGAATTCTTTGTAAAGCATTTCTGTAATTTACTTGAATTTGCTTCAATAGTTTCAGAGGAGATGTTGAAAACGATGTTTTTCCCATAAGGTCCTATGTTAAACCCAAGTTCTGCGCTGGCGGCCATGTTTTTTATCGGATCGGAACAAAATGAACAATCTTGATAAAGGACCTTCCATACACCATTCCTGTAAAATTTGGTTGAATTTGCTTCAGTGGTTTCAGAGAAGATGAAAATGTGAATTTCCAATAGGGCCAATGTTAATCTATGTTCCGTGCTGGCGCACATGTTTTTGTAGAATCAGAAGAAAATGAGCAACCTTTTTAAAGGACCTTTAGGACATCATTCCTTTTTCCCATAGGGTCCTATGTTAAACCTAAGTTCCGCGCTGGTGGCCATGTTTTTTATCGGATCGGAACGAAATGAGCAATCTTTGTAAAGGACCTTTTATACATCATTCCTGTAAAGTTTGGTTGAATTTGCTTCAGTGGTTTCAGAGGAGAAGATGAAACAACGGCAGTAGAATACCGAAGGAACAAGGGAAGCGATGACTACAAAAATCGAAGTCCATGGCAAAAACGGTAACAGATCAAAACAAAGACAAAACAAGGACGTGAGACAGCTACAATGCACGGAAATAAAAAGATAACATTAAGAACTAAGGCATTCATAGTGTGAACTCCAGTGAAAACCGGGAGTGACATCAGGTGCTCCGGAAGGGTAAGCATGTCCTGCTCCGCTAGCGGCACCCGTCACACTATCAGTGAGTCAATCCAGGGTTGAGTCAAATCCGATTATGTCAAATCCGTGAAGACGTGAAATCTAGCTGAAAATGTCCGTTTTCATTTGGGACACAGATACGTCATATCTGTCAATGATGTCATGGTGATGTGAATTTCCCATAGGGCCAATTTTAATCTATGTTCTGTGCTGGTGGCCATGTTTTTTGTCGAATCAGAATCAAATGAGCAATCTTTATAAAGGACATTTAGTACATCATTCCTGTAAAGTTTGGTTGAATTTGTTTCAGCAGTATCAGAAGAGTTGATGAAAATGTAAATTTACCCATAGGGTCCTATGTTGAACCTAAGTTCCGCGCTGGCGGCCATGTTTTTTATCGGATCGGAATGAAATGAGCAATCTTTGTAAAGGACCTTCCATACATCATTCCTGTCAAGTTCGGTTGAATTTGCATCAGTGGTTTCAGAGGTGAAGACGAAAATGTGAATTTCCCATAGGGCCAATGTTAAACTTAGTTCCGTGCTGGCGGCCATGTTTTTGTCGAATCGGAATAAAATTAGCAATCTTTGTAAAGGGCCTTTAGTGCATCAATCCTGTAAAAGTTGGTTGAATTTGCTTCAGCAGTATCCGAGGAATTGATGAAAATGTGATTTTTCCCATAGAGTCCTATGTTAAACCTAAGTTCCGCGCTGGCGGCCATATTTTATTGGATAGGAACAAAATGAGCAATATTTGTAAAGGACCTTCCATACATCATTCCTGTAAAGTTCGGTTGAATTTGCCTCAGTGGTTTCAGAGGAGAAGATGAAAATATGAAAAGTTAACGTACGGACGCCGGACGACGGACGCCAAGTGATGAGAATAGCTCACACTGACCCTTTGGGTCAGGTGAGCTAAAAAGGAAAGAATGAAAAAGGGATACGAAAAACGAAGCATGATACGACTTCTGCACATTGAACAGGTATATATAAGAAGAATGGTTTACACAAACAACTGTGGAGATCGTAAAGATGCAACCTTAACTTTTTGACAAAGTCCAAAAACATAATGCAAATAAAGGGCTACGCCAAGCGCAGCATGATACGACCGCAGCATGTCGAATACTGAAATTTCAACAAGTGTAATTCAAAATGAATGAGGACACAGTAAAGAGCTTGATACAGTAAGTAAATGGACACAATAAAGAGCTTGAATCAGTTGCAATTTTTGGCCCCTTTGGCCCATTTAGCTCAGAAACGGGAAAAGCAATGCCAAATTTGTTGACTTACTTCTGAAAGCTTATATCAAGAAGAATCCAAAGAAAAAAATCTGATCGAAATCCGATTAATAATAAGGATTTCAAATATTTCGAAAAATTACAATTTTGGCCCCTTTGACCCCTTATAGCTCGAAAGCGGTAAGAGCTACGCAAAATCCGCTGCCATACTACTGATAGCTTACATCAAGAGGAATCCAAAGAAAAAAAATTCTATTGAAATCTGATGAAAAATAAAGATTTCACATATTTCGAAAATTTGCAATTTAGGCCCCTTTGGCCCCCTTGTAGCTCGAAAACGGTAAGAGCTACGCAATCTCCGTTGGCATATTCCTGAAAGCTTATATCAAGAGGAATTCAAAGAAAAAAATCCCATCGAAATCCGATGAAAAATAAAGATTTCACTTATTTCGAAAATTTGCAATTTTGGCCCCTTTGACCCCTTGTAGCTCGGAAACGGTAAGAGCTACGCAAAATCCGTTGACATACTTCTGAAAGCTTATATCAAGAGGAATTCAAAGAAAAAAATCCCATCGAAATCCGATGAAAAATAAAAATTTCAGGTAATTAGCAAATTAGCAATTTTGGCCCCGTTCGGCCCCTCATAGCTGGGAAAGGAAACAAGTTACCAAAAATATAAAAGTTGAGCGCTATATTAGTTTTTCATGAGGAATCTGACGAAAAAAACTGCATCAAAATCGGACAAAAAATGAAAAAAATAGATTTTTGAGATTTCCCCCTTTTGGGACCCATTTATCTCATGAAAGGTACATGCGATGTAAAATATGTTGACATACCACTCATTGGAAATTTCCTAAGGAGAACACTGAAAGAAACCCCATCAAAATCCGATAAATAATAAAGATTCTACAGTCAAATATGTGAAAACATCAAATGTAACCCTTTTTGGCCCCTTTTATAAAAACAGGTGGGGCCCCAATGACCAAAACTATGTCAAGCCTTCCTTATGTGCCAAGGAACATTTCATAAGGATTGATCTACTGGTACTTAAGTTATTGTCCAAAAACAAAAGTGTCTACAGACGACAACAACGACAACGACGACGACAACGACGACAACGACGACGACGACGACAGCACCATACAATTATACGACCGCAAAAATTTTTGCGGTCGTAAAAAATGATACTGAAAAATCTAAATGGCAGCAGATGCATATACCGAGTTCTAACTGCATATATCATGTGACTAAGTGTCATTTTAATCAATTGTTGACTTCTGAGAGTAAATGTCCAGGACCAAATTATTTCAAAAATTTGCTATGTACTTTTGTCCCTAGCAAATATCCACAACTCTTAGAATTCCTACAAGTCAAATTTCATGTTTTTTTAGTTATTGTAAAATTTCGGACGTAAGCTTTTTGGACTTTTATCCAAAAACTAAATTTTTCAGAAATATTTACAATATCTACAGTCACTATGACCTTTAACCTACTTTCTCCAAAATACACACACGATTCTTCCCTTTGTAATAAAATACAATATATCAGACTTTCAATTATGGATGTAAATGTTTGAAGTCATCGTCAGCAAACCAATTTCTCTTAAATTTTCAATTCTATTTCGTTCATTGTGAACTGGACCTTTGACCCACTTTCTCCATCATCAAACAGGTTTTACCATAGTAGTACTGAACAATCTCCTAGTTTGATTTGAATTGAATCTAAACTATATGTATATATTTTATCCAAATCCAACGTGAATTGATTTACTTATACCGCTTACAAAAATATTTTGTCAATTTTCGAAGTTAAAAAGGGCATAACTCGTTCAAAATATTCGACCATGACTCATCCTCGAAGTCCCTTGAGACATTCTTAAACTAAAGCTACAGTATAAATTTTATCCAAATCCAATGAGAAAAAACTTGCTAGAGCCCTAACAAGGCGGACAGATACACGGAGTGACGAACGTACGCCCAGCATTACGATATCCACGCACCGCATTTAGAGTTTTGAGAGTTCTGACACTAGATTTTATCTCGTGTAGTGAATGGCTTAAAATAAGTTAACATCTCGATGAAAACCCAAGGACAAAAACAATACAATGCCATTCGCATTCGTAATTGCAGGTATTAAGAAAGTTGTATAGGTTCGTGTGGTCAGGATTTAGGGTTTTAATGAGATTGCAGGTGAAATATGCAAGCTATAAGGTTTATCGCAGTCGGGTGAGGTCTTTCAATGGAAGACTACAAATCCCAATCATGACTGAAATGAGGGTAATATAGAGCAAGAAAATTAGATATCGAATGAAAAACCCGTTATAAAGACGAAACATCAGACTTCTTATTTTTCCGACTTTGGTATGCCACAGTTTACCAATCTTTTTAACGAATTCCCGAATTTGTTATCACGAATTCTAAAATTTGCCATAGCGAATTCTAAAATTTGCCATAGCGAATTCTCGAATTTGTTATGATGAATTGAATTTGTAATAACAAATTCAACAATCTATTGAAACGAATTCAACAATTTGCCATAACGAATTAGTAAACAATGAATGGGTATGGAGTAAAAGCAAATGAGACAAAATTGTCTCTACAAATTCATGGTAAAACTAAGCAATGGAACAACGCTTTTGCTGTTTTTCTTCATCTTGAAGTCACCATGATATCTTCAACAACGAGCTTTACTCATACCTCATAGTAATTTCAATACGGCCCCAAGCACAGGTCTGAGCGGAATTCATTGCAAGATGTTGAGCAACGCTTCATCCATGTAATTTTACCTAGGGATGTGGGATCGTCAACGAACAAAAACTAAACTGGCAAAGAGTTCTTACACTGTCATCCGTTGCCCAGCAAAGAGACTTATTGAAGACGAGCACAACATTTAAACAACCACGGCGCACTAATCGATCCAATATTCAGAAAACTTGGCATAATAAATAACTAAATACCGAAGTGACGGTGAGATATCATGAGATATGGGCACAATAAGCAGCTTGTCAGAATAACAATTTTAAATTACAAAAAATAAACAATAGGCCATCGAGAGCCTGTATCGCCCAACTGGCCCTTGATTAACATAGACATTGTATGTTGAAGAGCTCATATATATAGTTAAACTATAGTTCCAATATGCCTTATTAGTTTAAGGTAGATGGGTACTCCAAATTTTTTTCCCATAGATTTTCTTTATTTTCTCAGGAAAGTTTCCTTATTATATGAGCATTGAAATAAAACAATAAAAAAGGGGGGTCACCGTGCTTGTTTTTAAAATAAATGATATCAAAATAATCAAATATTTCTAATGAATATATAGGGAAAACAGGTATTTGGTTGTTTTCTTTAAAACTATTCCATAGATTTCTTTGTAATTCACACATATGTTAGCCCTTTGAACATACTTTCAGAAAATATAAAGAAAAATGAGGGTCACCGACTTTGTTTTCCATATAATTTGTAAAATGTGAATTTTTATAGTGATATCTTTGTAAAATATTTTTATCAGATTATCTCCCTTTTTTCAAAAATCCTCTTCCAATTTATTTAATTATTAAGTTACCATACCTCGTCTAATAAGATAAAGACATGTGAAATCAAGTCCATATAGGTTCTTTGCATTTTGTATTATGGATATAATATTGATTGATTCATTACAAATACAAATATTTGCATATTTAAAAAGCAGATAATACCATAACAACATAAATAACAAATTCAAAATGGCGGAAGACTACCGATCTACCTTAAGGGGAGAAGACCTCTGTTAGTGTTTCCCTTGGGGTCTAATATTAAACTAAGTTCCCTGTTAGCAGCTATCTTAGATTAAGTGTGAACTTGAAAAAAAAAACAGTTTTCTTTCAGGGGTCCACATGTAGACTAATTTGACAAAGTTTGCTTCCATTGGCTTGGTAGTTTCAGAGCAGAAGATCTTTGAATGTGTTTTCCATAAGAGTCCAATTTAAAAACTTAGTTCTAAGTTCTTCGTTGGCCGCCATGTTGGATTCAATGCAGACATGAAAAACACCTTTTTGCAAGGTATATTGAGGTCAAGTTTGGATATAATTGTCACAACAGTCTCAAAGGAGAAGATCTTTGAGTGTGTTTTCCCATAGGGTCTAATGTTAAAACTAAGTTCCCTGCTGGCGCCCATGTTGAATATAGCTCGGACTTGAAAAACACTTCTAATTCACCCAAGAACTATTGTGGCAAAGTTTTGTTGTAATTGGCTTGTATTTTCTTTGAAAGTTTTTTCCCATATGGTCCAATGTAAAAACAATGTTCCTTTCCGGCAGCCATATGCTCACCAAGGCATTAGCCATGTGAGCTAAAAGAAATAAAAGGGACAACAGGAAACACCTGCAATTGCTGAAAATTATAATTACATGCCACAATCTGCTTGGGAAATACACAGGAAAAACGTAAATAAGACAAAAGACAAACGTAAACAACTATAGGAACTCGGGACAGCCGGACTTGGTACCGGCACTAAAAAGCTAAAGGCTAAAATTTGAAATTATGATGGTGCATGCACATAAGAAATTTTTTTCAGGAACAAGTACACCAAGACTGAAATGATAAAATCTATTATATCGAATTATAGAATTTGTTCTTTCTAATTCAAAAATATTTTTGATGGATCCTATATGTGCTTCCGTAGTCGACATACTATAGCTGTGCTATTCTATTAGCCATCAAATAAAATAAACCGAATTTCAATTCCATCAAAAGAGTAACGAGAGGCTCACATGAACTGGTGACTTGTTTAATTCAATGTAACCAAAAGACCACTCCTTGTTATTCATACTATACATCAGTTCACCAGATGTTAGCTTCAATCTTGGATTAGGCACGAATATAAAAATAAACTTTGAAGGCGACCTCTCAAGGACAATTGTAGCCAAGTTTATTTCGGATTGGCTCAGTACACCTCTTAATGTATATCCTGTTAAACTTTGTTCAACGCTAGGTGGTCATTTTTGATGAGGTATCATTAAATGTCAAACAAACCTTGAAGGGGATTAACTAATGACTATGATTCCAATCGGCTCAGTAGTTTCAGAACAGAAGATCTTTGATCGCAAATCCCATAGGTCCTAGGTTAAACTATGAAACGTGCTTGTGGTCATCTTGTATGAGATACGAAAATGAAAATCACAAAGAATATTGTAACCAAGTTGGTTCCAATGGCTCAGTAGTTTCAGGAGAAAAAGTTTAAAAGCCATTCCCTATGTTAAACTATTTTCCACGCTGGTGGCCATTTTTGATGAGGTACAAACATAAAAATCGCAAACTTTGAAGAGGACCACCCATGGACTATTAGTTCCAATTGGTTCAGTAAAGTTTCAGAGCATAATTCATGTCCAAGGTAAGATTATTCTACAATATACAAGGACTAATGTATGAACTCGGACATAGATGTGGATGTAAGCATGACATATGAACTCGGAGGTTTATTTGAATATAAATCATTCAAAAGATAAATTTAGATCAAATTGACCTAACCTTCTTGTAGGTGACGAGTCAAACAACGTAAAAGTCCATGCAAAACTTTGATGATCCTAAGTTGCATTGTAACTTTGATATATTTACCCAAATGCGGATGAGAACACGGACTTTTAAAACAATCTGAAAATATAGTCCGTGGCCAAAATTTTTTTTATATTTCTTAAGGCCTTTTGAAATTATGAGTTCCCTAGAGAATACTCCAATTCCTTTAGTCGGTTTCAAGAAAACTGAGAAATATTTGATTTTTTCCTATTTATGATTAAGTGTTTTCAACTTTCAAAAACAAGCAGAGTGACATTTTTCCTTTTTTTAAATTGATCAGTCTATCATCAAAGTAACAAAAATCAATTTGTAAAGCATGAGAACCATGAACCATCTCTCAAGCTTTAAATAATACCATATTTACCTTGATTCACTCTTCTTTCTTCATCAAGCTTAAGGAAGGCCTGCAAAGGAATTACCAACATTTAATCTAACGTTGTTAAAATAGATTTTGAACATCATTTATAAAGAGTTTTGTTCATTTTGACAATAAGTTCTTTATTAAATTAGTTGATCATGAACATTATTTCTGTCTTAAGAAACGCTTCATATCTTTTCAAAGGCAGCAGTTTGCACTCCAATAATTCTGCAAGTATAACAATCACGAATTTTCACGCCGTATCTCTCATATGTCAATATTTCTTTGAAAAAACTTTGGGATGATTATTATAATTATTATGTGATATGCAATGAAAAGATATGGAGTAAATGCACATGGGACAAGGTCTCTACAAATACGTGGTAAAGGCAAATCAATGGAACACGGGTTTTACTGTTGTTCTTCATCCTGATATAACCATAATGCCTTCAACAATGAGCTCTTCTCATACCTCAAAGCAAATTCAAGACGACCCCTTGCACCGGTTTGAGCGGAATTCATTGCTAGATGTCAATAACGCTACATTTAGGTCTTTATTTATCCCATGGATGCGGGATCGTCAACAAACATAAAGTTACTAGCATAGAATTCTTGCAATCACTGTCATCGCTTGATTGGTGCGTTTACATTTCATTTGAGCGCATTAATCAAGATGGAGTGGCAAATACAAGAGGAAAGACTCACTCTCATTAACAACGCTTTTCAAACGATCTATATTTTTTTCACTCGATGTACTACGTGTATGGTTTCAATATAATTTGCAACATTTATAAAACAAATTTCAATATACTTTGTAAACAGTAAAATTAAGTGAAACAAGAGGCTCTTAAGAGCCTGTATCGCTCACCTGGACCATGGCTGACATAGATAAAAGGCATTTCCAATAGGAAAAACAAAACATAAAATTTAGCAGAATCCTTTTTTTTCTAAAATTACAGTATTCTTGTTTGGTTTTCATGGCAACCGAAAGATCCACCTTTCATTACAACCCATAACAAAATACCATTCAAACAAAAATTGGGCAGGAGTTCCCCTTATCAAATCAAGGTAATACATATTGCTAAAATTTTGGCAGAGGTTCTTCTTAAAACCAATAGGGCCAATGTGAAAACTATGTTCCAGATGGTGGCCATCTTGGATGAGGTACGGACCTGTCAGATACAATTTTTGGATGGGACCGCCTATAGACCATTGTGGATTAGTTTGGTTCTAATTTGACTAGTAGTTTCTGAGAAGATTTTTGAATGTCTTTTTCATAGGGTCCAATGTTAAAACTATGTTCCCGCTGGAGGCCATCTTGGATGAGGTACGGACCTGCCAGATGCCTTTTTTGGATGGGAACATCAAAGGACCATTGTTTTAATTGGACTAAGAAGATCTTTGAATGTATTTTCCATTGGGTCCAATGTTAAAACTAAGTTCCCAATGGCGGCCATCTTGGATGAGGTACCGACCTGTTGGATACCTTTTTTGGAAGGGATCATCTAAGGCCGATTGTGACTAATTATTTAACGAAAGTATATGGAGTAAATGAACATGAGACCATAGCACATATGTCAACTGCAACAGCAATAATTTTAATGAGCTGTATGGCCATTTCGGAAATTAATTCCTCATCAGCAGCACTAGAATCCAAACATAAGTTTGGTTATAATTGGACTGGTATTTTCTGAGAAGATCTTTGAATGTCTTTCCCATAGGGTCCAACGTTAAAACTATGTTCCACATTGGCGGCCATCTTGATTTAGGTACGGACCTGTAGGATACCTCTTTTTGAAGGGACCATCCAAGGACCATTGTGACTAAGTTTGGTTATAATTTGACTGATAGTTTCTGAGAGGAAGATTTTTGAATGTCTTTTCCATAGGGTCGAATGTTAAAACTATGTTCCCTGCTGGGGGCACTTAATGGATGAGGTACGGACCTGCTGGATACCTTTTTTGGAAAGGACCACCTAAGGACCATTGTGACTTAGTTTGGTTATAATTTGACTGGTTGTTTCTGAGAAGAAGATCTTTTAATGTCTTTTCTTTAGGGTCAAATGTTAAAACTATGTTCCCCGCTGGCGGCCATCTTGAATGATGTAGGAACCTGTCGGATACCTTTTTTTGGAAGGGACCATCTAAGGGCCATTGTGACTAAGTTTGGTTATAATTGGACTAGTAGTTTCTGAGAAGAAGATCTTTGAATGTCATTTTTTAGGGTAAAATGTTAAAACTATGTACCCCGCTTGCGGCCATCTTGGATAAGGTACAGACCTGTCGGATACCTTTTTTGAAAGGGACCATCTAAGGACCGTTGTGACTTAGTTTGGTTATAATTTGACAGGTAGTTTTGGAAAATCTTTGAATGTCTTTTCCATAGGGTCAAATGTTAAAAATATGGTCCCCGCTGGTGGCCATCTTGGATATAGTACGGACCTGCCGGATACCTTTTTTGGAATGGACCATGTAAGGACCATTGTGACTGAGTTTGGTTATAATTGGACGGGCAGTTTCTGAAAAGAAGGTCTTTGGATGTCTTTTCTTTAGGGTCAAATGTTAAAACTATGTTCCCCGCTGGCGGCCATCTTGAAGGAGGTACGAACCTGCCGGATACCTTTTCTGGAAGGGACAATCTAAGGGCCATTGTGACTAAGTTTGGTTATAATTGCAATGGTAGTTTCTGAGAAGAAGATCTTTGAATGCCTTTTCCATAAACTATGTTCCCCACTGGCGGCCATCTTGGATAAGTACGGACATGCCGGATACAATTTTAAAGGGGACCACCCAAGGACTATTGTGACCAAGTTTGGTTCCAATTGGCCTAGTGGAGAAGATCTTTGAATGAAAAGTTTACGCCGGACGCCAAGTGATGGCAAAAGCTAACCCTGGCATACCCAGGTGAGCTAATAAAAGTATGAGACCCCATAAACAATGTGCAGGGGTTGCTCTTATAACCTAGTTCATAGTATTTAGTTATTTGTTACCACCATCCCAGTAGTCAGTACTTCGGTGCTGACCCGAAAGCCGATTCTATTTGGAACCTTGCAATATCTAAATTTTTGTAAATTTTGTTAAAACTAAGGACTATCTTCCTCATGCAAAGCTCTGTCCTTAACTGATTTTGGCTTTACATTTAGATGATATTGGTTATTTGTTTTCTATCAGTTTTCGAACATCTTTGAATTAATGGTCTTCCAAACGTTTAGATTTTATCTGCACTGAAGAGACATAAGTTGTCGAAATGCGCATATGCAGAAAATAACTTCACAGTAACTTCGGTATTTAGTTATTATACTCATTTCTAAAATCAAAATATATCTTCATTTTTCTGGTTTGGTTTCTATAACACCCAAATCGTCTTTTATCTACACAACTCAATCCAGATTGCCTTTAAAAGGGCCAAGTTTAGAAGCACATTGAGTAAATGAACATGAGACAAATACAATGCCATGGAACAACACTTTCATTGTTCTTCTTTATTACATATTGTTTGTTTTTTTTATGGCAACAATAGTGATTTTGACATATTCAATGTTTATACCTTAGTATGACCTGTTTCATAGAGCAAGTGAAAACAATGTTTTTGTGATACTGAGAAAAAAATTCAAAATGTCATTCAACTGAGTTTGTATAGTCTTTTTCAGTCCCAAAAAGTGTCCTGAATCAATCACCTTTGAAAATGTTTTTGATGATTGCACAGTAAAATGTAATTTCCCACTTTTTCCAAGTCCATGGAAATAGAAATTTGCAAACTTTAAGATAAGTTTTACCTTTAATAATCTTACTTTTGTAACTTTAATCCAATCTTTTATCTGCTGCCTTTTTTACTTTCATAACAATGAATTTGAAATGATGTGATTTTAGTTCTCTTAGGTTCCAGAGAAAAAAGTTAAAAAAAGGTCAGTAAGAGCAGCCATTTTAAATTTATGATCATTGCAAATATCATGCCTTTGGTAGAACACTATCATGTTCACCAGGCCTAGTTAATATCAACTTGGTGTTTTCAAGAAATCGGTAGTGGCGACTGTCAGTGTTCTAATAACAGATTTAGCAGAGCACCATCATCTTACCATGCCTATTTCATATAAACTTTGACCATGCAAATAATTTCAAGAATAAACTATCATTTAGGTAATACATTTTGCTGTAGCCAAAAACATAATATTTCTAAAATCTTAATTTCTTTAAAAGGTTTCATTGAAACAGAGTTTATTTTGAAATTTACACAAGTTTGATGGAGCTATTGATAATGGTCTTTGTAAAGACATCGATAAAGGTTTTACAGTAGACGATACCGTTTAGAAACCCAAATATAACATCAAAGGATTACCCTTGACATTTTAATCATTGCACATCCAGACATAAAAGAGTTACATCCAACAACCTTGAAATACTCTTTGAGATTTCCTTCGGGGAAATTCAGAGGGGTGAGAATAAAGATATGTTATGAACTAGATTTACATTGCACTTGCAATTGCAAGCAGTAGATGATGTCCCCATTCGGAAAACCATTTCGATCTAAGTATCTTAGCAAAGCTTAGTTTTGATAAGAATTATTGTAAGAACAATAAACATAGGTATTCAACGATTACAAAGTTCGCCTCGTTGTGGCACTTTGTCGCAGCAACCCAATTTTGCCTGGATGCTGACCTACCATCAGAGATGCATGCACGTGCAAGGTAAGATGATTATACCATGTACAGTGACTGAGATCTGAACTCGGACGTAAACTTGAATGTAAGTCACTCAAGCGGAAAATATAGGTCAAAGTGACCTAATTTTGCCGGGATGCTGACCTACCATCAGAGATGCATGCATGTGCAAGGTTAGATGATCCTACCATGTACAGTGACTGAGATCTGAACTCGGACGTAAACTTGAATGTAAGTCACTCAAGCAGAAAATATAGGTCAAAGTGCCCTAATTTTGCCCGGATGCTGACCTCCCATCAAATATGCATGCACATGCAAGGTTAGATGATCCTACTATGTACAGTTACTGAGATCTGAACTCGGACGTAAACTTGAATGCAAGTCACTCAAGCGGAAAATATAGGTCAAAGTGCCCTAATTTTGCCGGGATGCTGACCTCCCATCAGAGATGCATGCACATGCAAGGTTAGATGATCCTACCATGTACAGTGACTGAGATCTGAACTCGGACGTAAACTTGAATGTGACTGAGATCTGAACTCGGACGTAAACTTGAATGTAAGTCACTCAAGCAGAAAATATAGGTCAAGGTGACCTTATTTTGCCTGGATGCTGACCTACCACCAGAGATGCATGCACATGCACAGTTAGATTATTGTACTATGCATAGTAACTGAGATATGAACTAAAATGTAAATTTGAATGCAAGCCACTCAAGCGGAAAATATAGGTCAGAGAGACCTAATTTCTTGGAGGCTGTGAGTTAGCCCAAGATGCACCTGCATGCAAAGTTTGATGACCCTACACTGCATAGTTACTAAGATATATACCCAAATGCGGAGGCGGACGCGGACGCAGACGCCGGGGGTACTCCAATAGTCCCCCTCAACTTCGTTGAGGCGAACTAAAAATAAAGATAAAAAAGAGGAAACTTAACAAAAACAATATGCCGTTATTTATTTATCTATTCCCAATACAACTTTCCACATTCATATATTTCTAGCTTACTCCGTTCTTCAATCTATTTTTATACCTCTAACTTCCAGCAAACTGTGCATTCAATATATTCCATAAGGTATCATACACCAATCGAAGTTTCTTTTCCGAAAAGTCGTGAATATTTTTTTTTTGCTATTTTATGCGATGATTCATTTGAAGATTTATTTCAAATGATCTCGAGTTAGTTGTGATAGTTTTGCAATGAATTAACAGGTAAACAAAATACATATAAGCAATTGACATTCACTTGTATATAAATGCAATGAATACAGTTGTGCTCTGCAAGTGGTTTCTAAATAAATACGAACATTTCATTTAAATATTTACTGGGGTTTAAGTACTATAATATTTTTACCTATATGTATGACCTGCACTGAAATCAGCACCGAATTCGCCTCATCTTCCTTGGTGGAACAGATACAAGTTGCTCATCAATTTCTTTTTCACCATTGTTTGTCAGTGAAAGAACGTGTCGTTAGAATGTTTTTTGTGTCGTTATTAACTACATTTGTAATTTTCCTCGTTTAACTTTTTCGTTTGCATAATTGCTTAATCAAAGGTTTAATAAGGCTAAAGAGTCTTAAATTCTACCTTCATACTGTTGTAATACATCTGTAACAAAACTGTAAATCACTCACATGTCACTCGTCAAAATTGCTTGTTTGCTAAAGATTCGTGCTTATGGTGCCTTCAAGGTGAAAAACAGTAATAAAAGCGTTATTCCAATGCTAATTTTTATCATTCATTTGTGGAGATTTTGTCTAAATTTCATTTAATCCATATCCCTTCATTGTTAATTAGTTCTACGAATCTTGTAAATATTTGAAAGTCATAATGACAGGTAAAAAATTTAAGTACCTAGAAATATCAAATTGATTTGTAACAGTTGGAAGACCGATGCTGTAAACCCATCATTCTATATACCTCACATCGAATTACTTACCTGTAAAGCTGGTTTGTCTTTATCAAAAATGACAAAATGGACTTCTTTAAGTGACCCTAAGTTGTTCTCATGTGAATATTTATCCACTGCTTGGAACATTATCTTTGCAACGGTTCCAGCTGGATATTTAAGATATTGGCCAGTTCCAAGAGATGGAAATGCAATCGAATGTAAGTTGTTTAAATCTGCATGCTTCAGGCAACAGTAAGCAAATTCTGGTAGTGTCTAAAATGAAAAAAAGATTAAAACCTCTTCATTATATTACAGATAAAAACTTAAAATCTAGATGGCACCAGGGTGCACAATTCGAGTTTCAACTTCAAATATAATGTGACCAAGTTAATGTGGAGAACACAATATTTCTAAAATTGTCTGTCTATTATCCTTCCTGCCTAATATACAAATCTAAGAATTCGAACAGGTCACGTTTCATGTCTTGACATTTTAATATATAAATCATTGTGACCTTTACTTTGAACTGATTACAATTTCAATCAAAACAAGTTTTTGAAATATCTTGCAGCAAAAACAAAATACTAAAATTTCTTTGAATCAGATGTTAACTTTTTAGTTATCATCGAGAAATCAAATATATTTGAAAATTTCAACCTCTTTTCAGTCAACGTGACCTTCATATTTGACCTACTTTCACCAAAATCTATACGGTTCTTCTTTTTTTTTGTCTTAGTTTCAATTGAATTTGATGTAAATGTTTTGAGCTATTGCCCAGAAACCAAATTCCTCATAATTTCAATTTATTTTCATACATTGCGACCTTGACCTTTAGCCATCTTTCCCCAAAAATCAATATGGTTCTTCCCTAATGGTATCCCAAACTATATCCAAGTTTGATTTGAATTAAATCATAGTTTTTTTAGTTATCTTCCGGAAACCAATTTTTTCTTAAATTCCTAATCTATTTTAGGTCACTGTGACCTTAACCTTTGACCTACTTTTATCAAATCATTAGGGTTCTTCCCCTCCAAATCAAACAATATATCCAAGTTTCGTTTCAATTGGATGAAAATGATTTGAGTTATCGTCCGGAAAACAATTTTTTTTTGAAATTTTAAACTTTTTGGTCACTCTGACCTTAACCTTTGACCTGCTTTCTTAAATATCAATAGGGTTCTTCCACTCCCGGTACCCAACAATATATGCATGTTTCATTTTAATTTGGTGTTAACTTTTTTTGTTATCACCCGGAAAACAATTTTTTCTGAAATTTTCAATTTTTTTTCGGTCAATGTGACCTTAACCTTTGACCTACTTTCTCCAATATTAAAAGGGTTCCTTCTCTCCTGGAATCCAACAACATACTCAAGTCTCATTACATTTGAATTTAAACTTTTTGAGTAATAATCCCGAAGCCAATGTTTGACGCACGCCCGCCCCAGCGACCGCATCACCAAACCAATAGCCAAGTCGTTGCAACTCGGCTAAATAGTTTTAAGTTTTTGATTAAGGTTGAAATGGACATGTAGAACAAGAGGCTCACATGTGAGCCTGTATCGCTTACCTGGTGTCTATTGATGAAGTAAAATTTTCCAGCAGGGTTAAATGATTGATCTAAGGTGACACCCAATTGGTAGTAAAATCATTCATCTGGTAGATTACTCTCATGTATGTATTTGACATGCTTATATGTAGATATTTATTTATGTATAAATAGATTTTTTTTTTTTGCATACTTCAAGTTCTGATTTGGAAACTGACCTGTAATTTTCATAGAATTACAAAAAACAGGATGACAGTAAACACCTACAATGGCCAGGAACTACAATCACATGCCACAATTTACAAGCAAACTGCACTAGAAAAACAATAATGAAAACAAGAGACAAACATGAATAACGATAGGAACTCTGGATATCTGGACTTGATACCGGCACTAGCAAAAGCCAGTGGTAGGGTTAATCCAGTTTATGGATACCAAAAACTCCCCTTTCTCTATCCCGTTTCCCTATAGTATAATAAACATACAAATAAAACCCAATATAGGTAGACTACTAACTCAATGACCACTATCTTGGAAAAGAAAAAGCATATGACAAAACGTAATTTTGAAAGAAGGGTCAAAGAGTGCTCGTCGCTTAACTGCTAGCTCAAGGAATCCAGTCTGCTGGTAAAACACTGTCGCACTACGGAAGAAAAAGAGTCGTCATGTATTTCGGTAGATATCGGCAGTATCAGTGAGAGGCAAGTATATATGTAACGTCCTCAGGTCACTGGAATCCAAAGCCAATTTAACGAATTTGTTGAAAATATTTCGTCGATATACACTATTACGTACAGAATGTAAGTTACGTCCCAGTTTTTTCTGGATTATTTATCAGTTTTTGACATTTTTAACAACATTTACATAAAATCGAGGATAAAAAATGCCCTTTGTAATTAGCTGTTTGCGAGTCACGTCATATCTAAAGCTTCCTTTTTAATAATGTCAAACACTCGTTTTTACTAGATGGATACTAGTTTAAGCACGTATACCTTTAAAGAATGTTTTATTTTCTGTGTTGTTATTTAAGGTAATAAAAGCATCAGGTAGTGCAAACTTCTTTGACTGAAGAGAAGAATTTTGAAATATTGAAATAACTAAATAGATAAATATCCCGAATCCCAAAAAGACACACAGGATTACACGTAATACACAAGAGATTTCACATAAAAAAAGTTTACAGATAATACACAATCTAAACATGTCTAAAATTAAGACACATGAAGCGTCATATATCTAAACATGTATAGATTTAAACATGTTAAGAATTTATACACGTTTAAACGGGTCTGACAAAACTGGTGTTAAGAAAAGTGTGTAGAACCTAAACACGATTTTTACAGTATATCTATCATTAATCAAAGAATAATACATGGTGAATGAAATCTGTCGACATTCCAGAGAGTGGAAATTGCCTCAGGAGCACACTAAAAAACCAGAGGCCCACCTCAGCCTGTATCGCTCACCTGGCAACCTTTAGCCGCCGGGCAAAATTTTAACATAGGTACATGTAATCAATGATTACAAAGTTGGCTTCATTGTATGCCGCATTGTCATAGTAACCCAATTTTGCCTGGATGCTGACCTACCATCAGAGATATATGCGCAAGATGATCCTAATATCTATAGTAACAGACACCGAAACTCATCCGAAAACTTGGATGTAAGTTGATCAAGCTGAAGATATAGGTCAAATGGACCTTATTTTGGCTGGAAGCTGACATACTACAACAGATGCATCTACATGCACGATTAAATGGTCCTACCAGGTACAGTTACTGAGATATGAACTCGGATGTAAACCCGAATGTAAGTCAATCATGCAGAAAATATAGATCAAAGTGAT
The DNA here is from genome assembly GCA_002080025.1 of Modiolus philippinarum. NCBI lineage: Eukaryota > Metazoa > Mollusca > Bivalvia > Mytilida > Modiolidae > Modiolus > Modiolus philippinarum. The sequence goes on along the minus strand of MJUU01016512.1, from coordinate 32,336 downwards.
CTAATTTTGCCTAGATGCTGACCTACCATCAAAGATGCATGCTCATGCAAAGTTAGATGATTCTAACATGTACAATTACCGAGATATGAACTTGGTCCTAAAATTGAATGAAAGGCAATCAAGCAAAAAATATATGTCAAAGAGACATAATTTTCTTGGAAAGATGTAAGATAACCCAAGACACATCAGTTTGCAAAGTTTCTTGACCCTACCCTTTGAAGATGCCAAGATTTATACGGACGACAGACGACGGGGGCATAGTGAAGGCAAACGCTTACTTGACCTTTTAGGCCAGTTGAGCTAAAACCAATCAAAATTCGATGATTAATGAAAAATTCTGCGTGCACATTTGTGAAAATACTCAATTTAATTTAATTTTCTACCGCTTTTTCTAAAACGAAAGGGACCAGGAACTTGAAGTTAAAACGTAAGCTTATGAATGTGGTCGTAGAATTACAATTACATGCAACAATTCACAAGGGAACTTCACAAGGAAAACACAAATGAAAGACAAAAAAGGTAAGAACGACATAGAAATCGGGATGTACCTCTCTCCGTTGTCATTTGCTAGGCCCCTTGCATTGTTTCTCGAAAACGCTATCTAAAACCTTTGGTATACTTTAGCTGCACAATAGTTTGGCAAAATAATAAGACAAATCATATCAAAATATATTAAAATGTATAAAGGCAATATTTTTGCCCTTGAATGCCAAATGCTGACACTTCATGCAAAGGAACATTGCCCTAGAACAAACCCCAACTCATCAGACTTAACCTATGTATACAAATGAGTAAAATCATCTGTACCTTGCCTCTAAGATGAGTAACTCTTTACGTAAAAAATTGATGGGTGTTCCATGGAACACTTGTGTCGCCTGCACTAGAGAAGAGCCATTTTTGACTCAGTTAACCTCTAAAATTTGTAAAATTAAAATTTTAAGTATTAAGTGCACGTCTAGATCAGAAGAAAAAACAAATCCGGCAAATTTGTTAAGAATATGAATTATAGTTTTGAAGGTCTTGCAGGTTAAAAAACCGAATTAACAATTAAACAAGTTAAAATTCTTGTCGAACTGCGATAAAAGGTAAAACAACAAGATGTGTTTTTTGGAAACACTTATCCCTCCGAGTAGAAGAGTTAAGAAGAAACATTTAGCACACAGAACAATACTTAATGTGTTTCTGAATGACTGTAATTGGATGCAAACACAGAAATCACCGAAATGACCCACTCCAATCATTTTCCAAGCGTTATTAGGAAACAATTTTCACCCCCCC
>MJUU01016512.1:2562-31047 GCA_002080025.1 Modiolus philippinarum | reverse complement strand
CCCTTTTTTCTAAACATTTATAATTAACTTATTGTCTTTCTGCCTATCAGTGTTTTTTCATCAATACAGTAGAATCTATTTATAGCTATTCAAAAAACCAGAACTGAAGAAATGGATTACATGTAATTACATCAGAAAATATTTAACATCCCTATTCACTGATATATACGATGTATATTAACAACGGTCTATGGTAGGAATCAAGAAATATTTTCTCATCTATACATTGCTTGTATAAATGTATATAAATTCTGAAATCAACTGAAAAATCAAATCACCATTAATACACCTTTGAAATAGAAACCAATATTACTTAACATTAAAAAGATATTCCTATCAAATTAAAATTTTAAATGAAGACACTCGACAAGATCTTTTTTTTCATTACAAATATTTTAGATAAGGCTTATAAAATAGACACATAAAATCTGACGCAATGTCATCATTCCTCATATCAATTTGACTTATCTCCCTTTGCCAAATTATCATTCAAAAGACTGTCAAATGTTTTTTGAATATGGTCGTAAGTCAAGGTCAAGATCAAGAGGTTAAATATTGTGGTACCAACTGAAAGGTCTTCCCGCAAGAAATACACATGCCAAATATGAAAGTCCTATCACTAAACATTCAAAAGATATACTGAATGTTAAAGTTTTATGCACTTGTTCACAGGCCAAGGTCAAGGTCACAAGGTCACATATTCTGGTTCCAATTAAAATGTCTTGCCACAAGGAATGCACATGCAAAATATGAAAGCCATATCACTTACCATTCAAAAGATATGTCCAATCTTAAAAGTTTTTTGTAGACAAACAGACAGACAGACCAAAAACTATATGCCCCCCCCCCGAATCTTCGATTAACGGGGGCATAAAAATATATACACATATCAAAACGTAAAAATGATTAAACAAGAAGACAGAGTAGGGGATTGGCCAAGATCACCGACATTGTTGTCTTCAAAGGGGCGTGGAAGAGAAACAAAATGGCTGAGATGTGAAATGTTACGTCACAAGTGGAATACAGGTAAAATGAATATGATGTTTATAGTTTGGAGTTAATTGTTTACAGGTTAAATAAATTAGACGTTCATTGTTTGGAGTAAAGCCCAATAGTTGAAGAAATCCAAACGGGTAGGAGCAGGAAATTTAGCCCTCAACACGAAACAAAAATAATCAAAAGAAAATATATATCAAAAAAGTATTGAAATAACAAATTTAAAGTAAAGTTAAATAAATTTGAAGATACCAGTCCAAGGATTGTACATTAAACACTAGTTTTTATATTTATACCTTCGGGGTTTGGGGTACCCAGAGTGAATATAATCTGTTGTTCTAACTGTTGTCGCTGTTGTCATGAGATGTCAACCTGTCAACAATTCATGCGGCTCAGACGTATTTGCAGTGATGACAAGGACTTCGAATCACAGTGTGCCCTGATGCATGAATTCTTCATTAGGAGAGGATACCCAATGGAAGTGATTTCCAGGGCTGTTGACTCTGTTACTACAATTTCTCGGAGAAAGGCAATGTCAAAAAAGAAAAAAGAAAACAGCGAAAGAATACCTTTAGTTCTAACTTACCCACAGACATTATTCTCAGACTCACAGAATTAGTTCTTACTCTCAATGCGTTTCAATTTAATCACACTTTTTATTCTCAAATTGGTGGAGTTGCGATGGGAACGAAAATGGGCCCAAGCTTGGCTTGCAATTCTGTCGGTTTTTTGGAAGAAAAGATGTTCTCAGAGTTCACTGGACCACTTCTGGATTTATACAACAGATTTATTGATGATGTATTTGGTGCTACCTCCAAAAGTCGACATGAACTGGAGATATTCATCCATTTTGTGTCGACCAATCATCCAGCTATCAAGTACACTTTCGACATCAGTGAATCTAAACTCTCCTTTCTTGACATTTAATGTATGATTCATGAAATAGTACTATCGACATCAGTTTTTTTATAAACCAACCGATGCACACTCTTATTTGGATTATTCTTCCTGTCATCCTACAAGTTGTAAAGACGCTATCCCTAAATCTCAATTCATGCGGCTCAGACGTATTTGCAGTGATGACAAGGACTTCGAATCACAGTGTGCCCTGATGTCTGAATTCTTCATTAGGAGAGGATACCCAATGGAAATGATTTCCAGGGCTGTTGACTCTGTTACTACAATTTCTCGCAGAAAGGCAATGTCAAAAAAGAAAAAAAGAAAACAGCGACAGAATACCTTTAGTTCTAACTTATCACAATGTCGCTATACAGAAAATATTAGTACAGAATTTCAAAAAAATTATACAAGAAGATCCACTGATGGCTGAAATATTTCTGTCTTTGCCAATTACAGCTTATCACAAAGGAAAAGGTTTGATAGGTCACTTAGTGTCCAGTGAAATCAGGACCGTCTAGACCAGTAACAACAAGTCATATAGGGGAACACGACGTTGTGGTCGCAAGATCTGTCGAACTTATCCCTTCACTATGGAAACGGAATTCATGAAGGGTCCTGATGGTTCTTTCTGGTTATACTTGTATAACCAAGAATGTGATATATGCCATAGTATGTAGATGGTGTCACAAAATATATGTTGGTCAGACTTGTCGCAGACTGGGTGATCGCTTTGCTGAGCATCTTCGTTCCGTAACAGCTCACAAAGACACCCGTCGGTAACCATTTCAGGTTTCGTCAACATTCCATGGAAGACATGAGCGTGACAGTCCTTACTCAGGTTGACAGCTCAAGACAACAGCGACAACAGTTAGAACAGCAGATTATATTTACTCTGGGTACCCAAAACCCCAAAGGTATAAATAATATATAAAAACTAGTGTTTAATGTACAATCCTTGGACTGATATCTTCAAAACTATTTAATTTTACTTTATATTTGTTATTTCAATACTTTTTTATAAATATTTTCTTTTGATTAGTTTTGTTTCGTGTTGAGGGCTGAATTTCCTGCTCCTACCCACTTGGATTTCTTCAACTATTGGGCTTTACTCCAAAAAATGAACGTCTAATTTATTTTACCTGTAAACAATTCACTCCAAACTATGAACATCAAATTTATTTTACCTGTATTCCACTTGTGGCGTAACATTTCACATCTTAGCCATTTTGTTTCTCTTTCACGCCCCTTTGAAGACATCAATGTCGATGGTCTTGGCCAATCCCCTACTCTGTCTTCTTGTTTTTTAATCATTTTTACGTTTTGATATGTGTACATATTTTTTGTTTAACCTTTTATCGCAGTTCGACAAGAATTTTAACTTGTTTGTTTGTTTATGCTTACACGAACTGCTTAACAGCACTCTTCATTTTATTTCAAATTAACAATTGACCTATTTTTGCTCAACGAACCTTTAAAATCTGTAAAATCGAAATTTTAAGTATCAGGTAAACAATTAGTTCAAGGGAACAACATATCCTGCAAGTCTGGTTGGAAAATGACTTACAGTTTTGAAAGATTTACAGATAAACGAATTGAATAAAAAAAATGAGCTATTTTGGTTCAGTGAACCTCTAAAGTCAGTAAAATCAATATTTTACATATAAAATTCACAGCTATATCAGGTGAACAACATATCCCGCAAATTTGGTTGGAATCTGACTTGTAGTTGTGACGGAATTATGTATCAACAAATGAGCTATTTTGGCTCCATGAACCTCTAAAATCTGTAAAATCAAAATTCTAAGTATCAGGTGCACAACTAGATCAGGAGAACAAGATATTCAGCAAGTGTGGTTGAAAAATGGCTTACAGTTTAGGAGGAGTTGTGGATTAAAAGATAGAATTAGCAAATGAGCTATTTTGGCTCAGTAAAAACTCTAAATTCTGTAAAATTAAAATTTTAAGCGTCAAGTGCACAACTAGACCAGGTAAACAACATATACTGAAAGTTTGGTTGGAATCAGACATGTAGTTTTGAAGGAGTTGTGGATTAAAAAACCGACAGACGACGCAGGACGGCGCAGTACGACGGATGATGCAAGACGTCAGATAGTAATCCCTATGTGTCGACTCTGCTTACAGCAGGGGACACAAAAATAACAAAATACCGAAGTTTCTGTGAATTTAGTTTCTGCATATAAGTTTTCGACAACTTATGTCTCTTCAATGCAAATTAAATCAAAACATTTGGAAGTCAATAAACTGAAATATGCGTAAAAGCTGATAGAGAACGAATAACCATTAAGATCTAGTAAAGGGCTACGCCGAGCGCAGCATGATACGACCGCAGCATGCCGACCACTGAAATTTGAACAAAAGTAGTTCAAAGTGAATGTGGACACAAAAAGAAGCTTGACACAATTATTAGCTGGAAACAAACTAGGGAAAAAATCAACCCTTTTGATCACTTATTGATAGAAAAAATCGTAACAGCTATGCAAAATATGTTACTATCAACTAAAACTTTACATCCATAGAAATCCAAAGAAAAAAATCCATCGAAATCTGATGAAAAATAACGATTTGACATATTTTGAAAAATTGCAAGCAATTGAGCAATTTTGGCCCCTTTGACCCCTCGGAAAAGGTAAGAGCCACGCCAAATCCGTTGACATACTACTGAAAGCTTAGATCAAGAGGAATCAAAAGAAAAAGATCCCATCGAAGTCCGATGAAAAATAAGGATTTCACATATTTTGGCCCCTTTGACCCCTTGTAGCTCGCAAACAGTAAGAGCTACACAAAATCTGTTGATGTTCCTCTTAAGGCATAGATCAAGAGGAATCCAAAGAACAAGAGTTGTCGCCGGGGATTCCAGTAACCTCAATGCAAAATAAATTCGAAAGTAAAGAAAGCTTTCTTCACAAGAAAGTCACATATGAAATACAAACACCCTATCACTAAACAACTTAATTCTAGAAGCTAAATTAAAGTTTTTAAAAAAATTGCCCTCAGGGCAAGGTCAAGGTCAAAATGTCTACAAATATGGTACCATTAGAAAGCTCCCATCAAAAGAACGTCACATACCAAATATGTACACCCTACCACTAAACAACTTAATTCTAGAAGCAAAGTTAAAGTTTTTAAAAAATTGCCCTCAGGGCAAGGTCAAGGTCAAAATGTCTACAACTACGGTACTAGAAGAAAGCTCTCATCATAAGGAAATTACATACCAAATATAAACACCCTACCACTAAAAGCCTACCTTCTAGAGGCAAAGTTAAAGCTTTTCAAAAATTGCCCTCAGGGAAAGGTCAAGGTCCAAATGTCTACAAATAAGGTACCACTAGAAAGCTCTTATCATAAGGAAGTCATATAACAAATATGAACACCCTACCACTAAAAGCCTACCTTCTAGAAGCAAGGTTAAAGCTTTTTAAAAATTGCCATCAGGGCAAGGTCAAGGTCAAAATGTCTACAAGTATGGTACCAGAAGAAAGCTCTCGTCACAAGGAAGCCACATACTAAATATCAACATCCCATCTTTTAACGTCTCCATTCCACAAGCAAGGTTACAAATTTTGCTGACGACGCCGACGCCGACACCGGGGGTATGACAATAGCTCTCCGGACATTCGTCCCGGCGAGCTTAAAAAAATCCCATCGAAATCCGATGAAAAATAAAGATTTGACATATTTAGACAAATTGCAATTTGGGACCCTTTTGACCCCTTGTAGCTCGAAAACGGTAAGAGCTACACCAAATCCGTTGACAAATTGCTGAAAGCTTAGATCAAGAGGAATCAAAAGACAAAAATCCCATCGAAATCCGATGAAAAATAAAAATTCTACATAATCTGCAAATTTGCAATTTTGGCCCCGTTCGGCCCCTCATAGCTGGGACAGGAAACAAGTTACCAAAAAACTAATAGCTGAGCGCCATATTAATTTTTCGCAAGGAATCCATTTAAAAAACTGCATTAAAACGGACTTAAATTAAAAAAATATTGGGGGGGGGGTTTGCCCCTGTTGGACCCATAATTCTCGTGAGCCGTACATGCTACGTGAAATCCTTTTTCCTACTACAGATTGGAAATTTCCTGAGGAGCACACTGTAACAAACCCCATCAAAATCCAATAAATAATAAATATTCTACGGTAAAATATGTGAAAACACCCAATTTCGATCCTTTTTTGGCCCCTTTTTCTAAAACGGGCGGGGCCACCAACTCAAAATTATAACTCTGTTTACGCGTGTGCCAAGATACATCATACTAAAATTTCATAATGATCCGTCTACTAGAAGCAAAGTTATGCTGTCCACAGACGCCGACGACGCCGATGACGCCAACACCATACCATATTACGACCGCAAAATTTTTGCGGTCGTATATAAAGGATAGCCAAAATTAGCTAAGGACAAAGCTATGCAAGAGCATGAAGAGGGAGATACTCCTTAGGTTTTAACAAAATTTTCTTAAATCTAGATATTGCATGGTCAAATAAAATCGGTTTTCGGGCCAGCCCCGAAGTACCGGCTGCCGGGTTGGTGTAAAATGATAATTAACTCTGGTTTAGCTCAATTATAACAGAAAGTAATAAAATTTTCCATAATATTGATGATGAATTACCTGTTTGTACCAAGGTGCGAGTGCTCCGTGGAAAACAAATTCACAAGGCAAGTTGTATCCTTTAGTAACAATGACCTCTCTAGACGACACTGTTCCTTTTTTCGAAACAATGCTAGTGCATTCTTCTTGAATGTCCCGTCCAGCTTTCTGAAGTATGGTTTTAGATACTGCTCCAGAATCTAAGTTTAAGTTTTCATTTGAGCTGTTCACAATTGCTCCAACCTTGATAAAAATGAAAATATCTGAAAAACTTATAAAACAATATTTGACTTGCCGTTTTTCATTGATTCAAAGAAAGACTAGTTACATGTATACATACTTACACTGCAGCCATTCAAAAATTTACAACCACAAACAAGCCCTTCGGAAATAACAAAATATAATTCATACATACATATATACATGTATCAACTAAAATATGCTATAAAATGGTGGAGCACATTTTCGAGGTGAGGAGGTGAAATGGGCAAACAAAGGTCGCAGTTGATTTAGGGTTTGAAGTAATCATTTTTGTAGCTATAGGCTAAGTATTGGCCGTGGGTGTTTCTGTAATTGCTGGTCTTTTTATTCTTTATACACATATAACATGATTAAATGTTACATACAATAATTTCTATTAATCTTGAGTCTTCCATGGAACACGTGTGTCGCCTGCACTGCCGTTGTTAAGGTAGTTCGACACTAATACACGGCGCATTCGATTGGCGCATTTGCGAAACACGAGTCGGGTGCGGAATTGACTTGATTTTCAAACCGGAATATTCCTGTATTGGCCTATTCACTGTGACATCATAATAGATTGACATACATTTTCCCGCGAATTAACTCCCTTTTCCCGTAGATATTGTCTATTTCGTAAACTATATAAAATATCTCTCTTAATCGAACGGTGATATATAGATTTTTTCAGCGTAACAGATAGCTTAAGTATATATCTCTGAAATATCAAAAAATAAAAAAAAATCTGTCTGATATTTATTTTATTAGAAGATAAACAATAAGCATGTTATCACAGTTCCCTATATATTCTTTGTAACTATTGCTGAAAAATACTGAATTTGGCCTGATTTTCAAAGCCAGATAACAGGAAAAGATGATCGGTGACATATTATTTTTATTTTATTTTTTTGAATAAATAGGTTAAGACCTACAAAATATCTTAAAACAAAAAAATTCTGTCTGAAATTTTTATTAGGATCGAACTACCTTAAATTTGATCTGGGAAACACAAATTTCTTAGTCGATAAACAGGAAGAAGATGTATGACAGACCTGAATTAAAAAAAGCATTATGGCACCCATATTAATGACATATACAAAATCTCAAGTGGATGTGATTTTGTAGTTGCCGAATAAAGTGTTATGAAAAATTTTACCATTTACAGTTTTTGTTGAAAATATTCAATGTAGATGTCCGACAGACCAGAATTCGATAAGAGCAATACATGATTCATACTAAATGTCACATACAAAATTTGGCGAGAGAAAAGTTACGAAAAAGTGGGGCGGACAATGACAACAACGCAAGAAGGCTACATGTAATGTGATCCCTATCTGTCGCAACACCCTACGTGCGTAGGCGACACAAAAATGAACAATCATGATTTGTAATAAACTGGGAATTTTTCAATATTGTATTTTTAGACAAATAACGATGGACATACCTGTTGTTCGGCGATATTTCCAGATATTACCTTTGTCTTTATTCTCTTCTGACCTGTAAAACATCAAAGCTTTTTTTCATGTATACAGAGTCAATTGTAAATCTTATTTCAATGCTCAATATGATGACTCGTTCTCTATATACAATGTATTTAGTTTTTTCTGGTAAAAATAACTTACTGACAGAATAACTGATCAAATTCGATATCGACTTCATATGTATTTGTCTGATTTGTAAAAAGGTGGTTTAAATAAAGGGCTTCGAAACACCTGCGGCACATATGAAAAAGCCTTCAGGAATGAATGAACAAATGTTGACAAATATTGTGGAATTTTCTGTATTAAAATTTTTCTTGTTTATTTTCAAAAATATATAATAAAATTTGGGCGGCACCGTGCATTTAAGTGCAAAAATTGAAATTGAAAATTCAAGGATTTTACATAGAAATGATAGGGAAAATGACTTTATAATGGGATAACTTTAGGAATATGTTAGAGATTTTTTTTCCTGCTTTGCATGTGTTTTTAAATCATTATATTGTTTATCTTTAAAAAATTAAAATGAGTGGTCTCTGTTGAAATATAAGAGATCAATTGTAAAACATTAATTTCTCTAGAGATATCTATATGAAATAGATTTATCAAATTATCTCCCTTGCGTAATTTCTGTTTTCTCTTAAATCAAGCAAAAAATTTACAACTCGTGTGTTTTAGTTCATCTTGTTAAAATGATTATGTTGTAAAAGGGATAAGGAACGACAATTTCAAATACAGTGAAACCTGTTTTGCTATGAAGTGTTTATTTAAAGTGGTCTCTAAAATCAAGTTGGTCTCTGAATACAGGTGGTCTCTCAAGCAGACTTCCTTAAACTTTGATAATGATTTTGTTAATTTTCTAAATATATGAAACCTACATTAGCATATATAGGACAAATATCGGAATAATACCACTGAGACACCGTAAATCATTACGTCTGACTGACAAGTAACACCCATTTCGTGCACATTGTTTGTTTAGATCATTTAAAGAAACGCGCTGTTGGAAGTATAATTGACATAATGTTAAAGAATAAAAATGATTTAGATATCTTAAAAGAAGAAAACAGAAAACACTAAATAATGCATGAAATTCAAATGGCATAATACTGTCTATCTACTTTTAAATATCATGCAAAATATTTCTTCAAAAATAATCAAACAAGTTTTCGTTTTTTAATTTAAATTTCAAGTGGAGCTGTCACAGAATGGCAGCCAGTTATACCCACGCTCATTGAATCCCGAATAAATATGGAAAGTGAAAATTTAGGTGTGTGATGAAACAAATACAGGTGTGGCCACAGTACAAGTGTGGACATGATACAAGTATAAACCTGATGACATACCTTCTCATTTTTTAAAGAAAGTACACAAAAATTAAAAACACCAAAGTTGCAATAAATTTTCAAAATCTTTCTCAAAATTTGATGAATCAATCTGATAATACCAGGTGCATAGGTTCCTTAGGTACTACACATTCTGACAAAATTTGAAAAGATATTCTCAAGAGAGTCTGAGATTGCCTCCGTACAAAAATTTTCCATATGGGTATTTAAGTACAAAAATATGGAAGTAGCCGTAACTTTTTCAAAATTTAATGAATTAATCTGAAAATACCAGGTGCACATCTTAATATAATACTTAGCATTCTGACAAAATATGAAATACGATATTCAGAAAGCTTCTGACATTTTTTTTTTTGTATAAATTCTTAAGTTCTAAGTCAAAATATCCCAAAAATGCTATATAGCTTTTCAAAAAAGATATAAATAAATCTGAAAAACGGACATGCACAATTTCTTATGGTAACTATCATGCATATAAAATTTGATTTAGAAATATTGAAGGGTTTCCGAGATAAGCTCCAGCAAATAATATCTACGGATAGAAGGACGGACGGGTTATCAGACGGACTGAAGGACAAGGTGATTCCAATATACCCCCAACTTTGTTGCGGGATATAATAGTATCAAGAATCCTACTGATCAAAGTATCCAGTATTATTCTGGATTATACTAGAAATACAGTATAATCCAGAATTCACCTACTATAAATCAGGATATCTCAATTTCTCTTCGTAGAAATTGTAATTCCAATTTCTACTGCATTTATTCTAGTTAAAATCAGAATGACAATTTGTCTCAGAAAATTTGAGAATTCCAATTTGTATTAGGAGGATTCCGGATTCTACTGTTTTTCAATTCGTACTGTGGCATATACAATGGTAATATCTTCTATATACATCCTCATTATAGCACTCATGCAGTTGTCTTATACGATAAAAATGATTTTGAACATATGATGGTCTATATATACTGTAAAGTATATACCGGATACATTTTATTTGCAGCATGTTTTGGTATTAATGTTTCATTTGATGTCCTCATATTTGTTCTTTTCGGAACTTCGGTGATTTTTTTTCTTCAAAACCTGTGGTTATTGAAAGTGCAGTTTTTTTCTGGTTTATATTTTTACAAATATTTTCTTAACCTTCAAGTTGGTAATTCAAAAATACGGACAGCTCTTTATAGGGTTGGATTCTTTGACATGTTGCCCTAGCTGCTTTGTATGCAAAAGAACTATTACTTTTGTAAAGAAAACAAAGATCGAAATTACCAATATACTTACACACTGACGATGCATATGTCTGTATGATATCAGACGCCTTTTCGAAAGTGGGTCTATTAGGTTCAAGAATAATAAAAGGTATTTCTATGGAGTATCTGCCCCATGCCAGCAACACTTCTTTCAGAAACTTTTCCCATGGCCATTTATAGACCTCTGGTTCCCTCAGTAGTAAAACTGTTGCAGAGCGTGATTTCTCCCTTTGTAATGTGTTTGCATTATGTATAATATTTAACAGTGACCTCAGTTTTTCTTTTTCTTGGTTTACATTTCCTTTCCACTGAGGTAAATGCAGAAAAAGGATTCCTTGCTCTACATAATATATCTCTGAAGTATGTTCTTCTGAAAAAGATTTTCAAAGAAAAATAAATCTTGAAATTAATATATATTTATTTCTATTTACAAAAGGAAAATAGATAAATAGCATACAAAAATATACAAAAATAAACTACATAAATAAATAAGTACATAAACAACAAAAAGAACTATTTCTAAAACTAAAGCACACGTCCCCCTTTATGGTTTTACCGCAGCCAAGCGTTGGATAAGTGTTGGTACGGAACGGTTCGCCAAAAAAAGAAAAATAACCATGGTTTTGTATATACATGTAGTTAAGTGAGGCTTTGCAAAATATGTTGATAAACGTATGGAAGAATTAATTTCAAAGCGCTAGCTCCGAGTGTTAACGAGATATCGGTCCTAAACGGCCCTACTTCTGCCCTCATTTGAAATAGTTGTGCAATAGACATATTATGCATATATGGATTTGGGGTATCTTTAGGCCTCTGAAGTGATTGGAATAAGTGTTGGGATGCTTTGAAGTACTGTTTTTATAATATCGGCCCTTAAGAATTTGTGATCGCCCCTAAGTCGGCCATAGATCGGTCTTTATCAATACTATTAGTAAAAAGGTTATTTTAAACTTATTTTATTGTCAAACAATACAAAGACAATAGGATCAGACACAAGTTGATATAACTTACATGGTCTTCTCCTTAAAATAAATAATAAACAATATTGACATACAAATTTTAAATATACATATTATGATTATCAGTGTGTAAACGGACATAAGTATAAACTGAATCAAAAAGAATAATTGTGTGGAAGTTGCGATGATATGGTATTAAATCTAAGTTTACATTTAAATAGTTAAATTCCAACGAACTATCATTGAAGTATCTTGTACTGCATCTATCATAGATAGAGGTCAGGTCACAAAACAAGATCAAGGAATGGAAGCTGACGAACGCTTATATACATACAGACTGTTACTATTTATTCACGCGAAAAGCGCCCTGAATCCTTAATATATAGCTGCACACATTTGAATATATAAGTATTAGTTTCGAGAGTATACATTTCACTACCAGTCAGTAAGACGTCAATATTGAGGGGAACGTGCAATTGATTCAATCTTGTTTGTAATATGCCCCTTTGTTCGTTATATTTAATACAATGCAGAAAAAAATATTTTGTATTTTCAATACGATAGCCACATGCACAAGCCGGACTAGGTACAATATTTGCATGATGTAAGTCATAATTCAAAGCACTATATGAATTTGGGATATCTGTATGCTTTTAAAGTGATTGGTCAAGGTTTTTAAGACTTAAAACATACTGTTATAGAGATATCGGTATCTTGAATTTTGAATTCGGTCCAAGGTCAGCCCTACAGCGAGTTTCATTTGGAATATTGATAATTTAGTCATGTCATATATGGATTCGGGTAATCTTCTTACTTCTTTATCGTTTGGTGACAATATCAACGTGATATCTGTTACCTTTAAAAAGTATAAAGTCTCGTTCAGTGCGAGATTTGACGTGATTTCGTGTTATCTCGACGTGTTTTCGACGTATTTGTGTTGATATTTAATGCTGCATGTTGTGTTTGTCACAAACAATTGATGTAACATTTCATTTACGTTTATATTAAAGTCATTTAGTTTTATATTTTGTTGTAGCTGTGTTCATAATTGTCTATTTTCATGTCAAAGTTTACATTAATATCGTTAAGTTGTCATGTTTACTTCACATTATATTGATATTTATCGTTTCGAATAGTGTTTTAAGTGCTAAATCGATGCAGCGCAGCAACTATTCGTCGTATTTGACGCAGACGCAGCAGCAGCAGCAATTATACCTGGTATATGACACAGCAGTAGCAATATAGTGAAATGAGCACGCGGGCACTGCCAAAAACGTACTCGTGAGTCGTGTTAGCATACTCATGAATATAAACATAAACTCGTACTAAATCACGAGTTATCTGGCTTAAGTCTAGGTGAAATCAACAAACTAAGGACAGATGAGACCAAAGCTTTACCAATGAATTCACATTGGACAGGTGATGACAAACCAAATGGCGAAACCAAAGCAGAAGGCGAAACCATTGACAATACCTTAGACAGGGTTAGAGCGAGGCCAATGAATATACTATCAGAACAATAGCTAATCGACAAATCCGAGTCATAGAGCATACTTTTAGAACAAAAGCTCCTCGACAAATCCGAAGCCATAGATAATACTATTAGAACAATAGCTCATCGACTAAACCGAACACATATAGAATACACTATTAGAACAGAAGCTCCTCGACAAATCCGAAGCCATAGAATATACTAATAGAACAATAGCTCCTCGACAAATCCGAAGCTATAGAATATACTATTAAAACAATAGCTCCTCGACAAATCCGAAGCATAAGAATATTAGTATAAAGCACTTGAATAGGCGAGACCAAAGCTAAAGGCGAGACACATGTGGCAAGGCCAAAGGTCAATAACATACTAAAGTACATCATTTCCTCGACAGCTCCTCAACCATTACGAAATGAGATATACAGCACTAGTATAGTGTCTCCTCGACCAACTCCTCGACAAATCCGAACCCAAAGCCACAAATACACTACTATGCTTAATATCCTGCTTTTAATTTCAAACATGTTAAATGTTTTTTATGAAAAAAGTTGCAGTCCAATATTGCTCAAATAAATTTCTATGATCTATTACACATGGTGACTAACAATTCTGGAAAACTTGAAGAAAATCTGAGTACTCCTACAATATTTGACGAATCAAAATGGCGATGCGATATGATCTAGTACATATGATGACTAACAATCCTGTAAAATTAAAATGAATGCTGACTAGCGGTTTCTGGGAGTTGCGTCCACAAGATTTGTCATTGTATAACAATGTTGAAATAGTAAAAATCCCATAACTCCCACATAATTTGACGAATCAAAATGGCGATGCGATATGATCTCAATAAACTTATTGCGACTAATGTTCCTTTTAAATTTGAATGAATTCCGGCCAGCGGTTTCTGATGAGTTGCGTCCACAAGATTTGTCATTGTATAACAATATGGAAATAATCAAAGTCCCATAAGTCCAACAAAATATGACATATCAAAATGGCAACACGATATAATCTAGTACTAATGGTGAATAACAATCATGTAAAATTTGAATGAATTCCCATAAGCGGTTTCTGAGGAGTTGCGTCTACAAAAAGTGTGACATACGGACGGACGGACGGACGGAAGCGTACACGGACGCAGGCCATTATTAGGTCCTACCGTTGTGGTGCAGCGGGGGACAAAAAGAATTGTTTGGGTTTAAAATGTGATCTGTTTCACCATTTCGTGCAAATAAGGCTCAGAGGGTCAAGAAATATGAAGCTCCTTGTTTTTATTAATTTAGTTCAGAATTTTGGGAAAATAAAATGGCAAAATTGGCCTGGAAACTCCCTTTTCACTACTTGAATCCCCGTAAGAATGCTTGACCTGCCAGTGATATGTATACGATCGGAATGCACTTTATATTTATTGTCAATTACTGAAAATTGTAACAAAAGTTGAACTGTATCATTAATGCAGATTATAATCGCCACCGAAAAACTAATGCCGAAAAAATTTGAGTCAACCGAATACTTCAGTCTTTATATACTTTGACATTTGAAATTTCATTGCATTTATATCAGTGAATTGTTCATATTCTTTTCTCGTTCTTGCTTCGGTATTCTTTTGCCGATGTACTAATTACTCTTTATCCAGGCATTACAAAATTCAAGAAAATGTCAAGCATATTGGATGTGATTGTGGTAAACAAAATCAAATTAAAACATGGGCAGAAGAACTCTGAGGGAAAAAAGCACAACTAAATTAAAGTCCGAATAAAATGAGACACGCAAACACCAGCACAAGGAACACCAATGACACCACATACTCATAAAACCGACAATTATAAAAATTTAAACACTGAAAACTAAATCGTAGACTCTTAAGAAATCTATAAAAATATTGAGAGTAGTCGGTAGTGTCCGGGAAGACGCGGTTAATCAAGGTCATAATGTCCGTTCTTATTTGTGAAACCGATATTTCATATCTCACGGTGCGGAATGGTAACGGACTTTTCGGGCTTTTTCTCTACGTTGCCTGACTAATCGGGTTCAGCAACGGACTTTTTGTGGTTTATAACGAAAACATGGGGTTTCTTTCAAAATATGTATTTGATCTCATTCATTTCTTAAAATGCTTTACGTTACGGAATTCAGCACTGATTTTAATACATAAATCGGCGCATATGATCACTTAAGCATATGCCTGCTTCTTAAAATCTGTAACACAAAGGGTAACATTCCAATGAAAATACGATGACTGTCACGAATACATTAGGGATATAAAGTACACATAAAGGTGACTTTACAAACGGAGAACATTTCGTTTGCTTTTAATTACTGCTGCTTGTGCATAAATACTGATTATGACGAGTTTTTTAAATTATTTGATGCACAGGACTATGTGTGTTTGTGGCACCGGACTAACCGGGCTAACCACCGTATTAACAATGAAGGGACATGGAGTAATGCAAATGATACAATGATACAAAGTCTCGAACATGGTAATACTAAGCAATGGAACAACGCTTTTATTGTTCTTCATCTTGAAGTCACCATGAGGCCTTCAACAATGAGCTTTTCTCATACCTCAAAGCAAGGACTTTTAATGTATTATTACATTATACGTCTTTGCTCATAGCAAGTTCAAGACGGCCCCCTAGCACCGGTTTGAGTGGAATTCATTGCTAATTGTCAAGCAACGCAACATCCATGCTTTTTTACCCTTTGATCCATGGATGCGGAATCGTCAACAAACATAAACTTAACTGGCAAAGTGTTCGTACAATCGCTGTCATCCAGTGCCTGACAAAAAGACAATAGAAGGCGATTACGACATTTAAACAGCCACATGTCACTCATCGAGCCAATAGTAAGAAAACCTGGCACAATAAAATCATGAGACGTGGGCACAATAAACTGGTGGTCAGAATAACTGAATAGGACGGTTGTCCACTACCTACATCTGTATGAGTGCATATCTTCAAATATAAAAAAATGTTCAACATCTATATAATATTTAGATTGGTTAAATGAAGATGGGGTTTTATTTTTTGCCCTGTTTTATGTGACCATTTAATATCAGTCCCTTCACATGATATTTTGCCTCGGTAGTATACTGGTTATGGAAGTCTGACAGAGGCTAATATGTCTCTGGTAGTAGGATAATGTGACAATCAAGATTAGAAGAAAAATAAAATGCCGATTGTTTATATAACTGATTACATTGTATGCAATTAAACCTTGCAATGCATAACCTGTCCATCGAGTTAAAGGAATTATGTACGAAAGTTGTTTAGCTTTTTTTTTGGAAGAAAATTTCGTACGTTTTCCGAGTTGACGAATGCATTATCTTTTTTTGGATTGACAAAAATATAAAGAACCTTAAAAAGTCTCTGACGAACGCAGTATGTAGGTCAATTTATACAGCAAGAATCTCTCAAACAAATGGTTTCTTTCATATCTTTATAGAAGATTCATCCACTGAACATACTGAAGTTGCCATTTGAATGCAATTTTGACATATATAGACAATTTTTCTTTTTGGTTAAAATTGTATAGCATCTCCAAAACCAAACTGAACTAACTGCCATGTGAAAGGGCAAATATTTATACAGTCTTGGTATTCCTGGTGTCCTTTGAGTATTGCCATCTTCCCGAACACTGTAAAATGGCTTAAATGGACTCATTAAAAGGCTACTTACAACAATGTTCGACTGCTGTTATGTTAGAAAAGATACAAATGTGGCATATATTAATTTTTATTCCTAGGAAGTACACGTATCAGAGACCACCTTACACAATGTTTGACAGCATTTCAGCATATTTTGAAAATTGCCAAACATAGAAACATTATTCACGGCTATCATCAGACCTGTTTACCCATTTTAGCAAGAAAGAGAAGTTCAAGACGAATAAAAGCGTAGTTTTTGCCTTGACAGAGTAGTTTTGCCATAAGCATACAAAAGAGGCACCCAGACGCAGCGTACTTTCATTTTCGGACCCTGCACAAGTGTGTCGAGGCAGATTTTGTTAATTGTAAAATGAATCATATAATTCTGTTAAGTGCATTTATTCATTGATATACAGTGAACAATGTTTTCGAGTTTAAATTATCACCGGAAAATGGGTAGGGGCAGGAAAATTAGACTTCTTAAACAACCCCTCTACTCTTAACGAGAAATAAAGAAGGACGTAGCAATTTTCCACAATGACTGATTAAATATATAGTTAGAGTGTTACATCCACTGAGCACTATTTCAGCTTTACAATGACGATAGCAAGTTAACCATTTCAAAAACATATATGTAAAAGAAATAAATAACTGTGGAAAGGACGAGTTCTGATTTGCATGGGAGAAATGGGTAGGGGTGGGACATTTAGCCTTCTATGCAACCCCCATTGAGTGAGTCTGCTATAATTAGAAATATAGAAGGGGTCTTCATACTACATAGGACGTGATGTTTCTTTACACAGATTGGCTACTATGGTTCGCGATTGGGCTTTCCGTATTATGATCCGACTACCACGCATAGACAAGGCATTCCTCTAACCACCACCTGGGGACTTGCCTGGAAGATCTGTAGATGGAGCCCCTGAAAACCGATTCAGGTGCCTTGAAATGCATTTATCTTCGTAGTTTTAAACCTGTTTCATCAGATTGATTTATTGATTGCGAAAAGCAAATTAATCAATCAAAATAATATAACGAAAATAAGAAAGAAATCAATGTGGTAAGAACAACTGAACTGGGATAACAAATTTTGATTGTCAATCATAAATAGGTAGGGACAGGATATTTAGCCTTCTATACGACTCCCAGCAGACTCTTGTACGAAAATATAGAGGGGTCTAACTTTATACTTAATGCGGCGTGGTGTTTCTCTACACATTTTGTCTACAATGGTTTGCGATCAGGCTTTCCGTATAATGACATAACTACCCAACATACACAGGACATTCCCTTATCCAACACTTGAACACGTGCCCGTTAGTACTATAGTACTATACAGGGAGCCCCTCTAAACTGATTCTTCACCAGATGACCCTTGCAATATACACCAGTTACGGTGTTGAATAATGTGGTCTGATGAATTTTTATGGCTGTCGTTGGCAATTATTTCATTATTTGCAACCAGTTTGAACATTCTGTATAAAATAAAGGCACATAACCGCCATGTATGTACGTGGTGGGATCACATGGACGTTTCTGATACCTGAATCGGTTTCAGGAGTTCCCTCTACTGAGCTGCCTGGCGCTTCCCAAGATGGTGAAGGGAAAGCCTTGTCTATTCGTGGCAGTCAGGTCATAATACAGAAGGAGCGAACTCAAACTACTGAAGAGAAACGCGGAAAGAACGAACTCCAACTACTGAAGAAAAACAATGTGGTGAAGCACAACGCCCCATGCAGTATAAATTTTCCTGCTGCATTCCTCATACAAGGGCAGACTTACTTGGGGTCGTATAGAAGGCTGTATTTCCTGCCCCTTCCAATTACTCTTATTTTTGTCAGTGGTAAACTCGTTGTCCCATTCACCAATGTATCTTTCTTCTTTTACTTATATTTTTTGAATTGATGGACTTGTTCTCGTCCTGATATAGCTGAAATATTGATCACTGAACGTAAATCTAAATTAATCAATCAATCAAACTTATAGGGGTACTACGGTGGCCTGTACAAAGCGCCATCGAGACCCATGCAAATGTTTCGAGTTTCTCTAGAGGGTTCCTTCACATTTAATGATCAATCAAGAAAGGTTCCCAAACCGGATGCAGAAATTTTTCAACTAAAAATTTTATTTCAAACTAATTAGTAGTATCCAAGCATAGAAATCGTGAGTTAAAGAGTAGGGTGTAATTTGAGGCCAAAAATCGTAGAAACTACACAAATATCGTACTGGTAAATAGGTCTGCGAAATGGCCGATTTTCAAGTCTCATCTTGGGGTTTCTGCATGACGGTTACAAAATTACCGATCAGAATTGTTAAGAGCCAAATTCAAAAGGGCGAAAAGAAAAAGCAGGAGCAAAACCAGCGAAAAAATGTCAACGGCAATCGTCCCGACTTTGTACGGGCATTTCAAACATATGAGGGAAGACGAGACACTCATATTTAATTTTATTCAATTTAATTAACGAGGAGTCGGCGACGCTAAGTAAACAGATATTTGCGGCTAATAAATTAAGACTTTCGTTCTTAGTATTAAAATACTATACTGAGAGATAGATATAGACAATTTTTGAAGTTTTCGATGACCGGAAATTCTAAAACACTCAAATTTGCCACAAAATCTTGATAATTATTTTCTTTTTGCATATCATTAAATTGTTTGCACAATATCTGCGAAATAAAGATGCATTTGTCAAATAATCGCAAAACTATAACCCAAATTATAGTTTCCCGTTTTGCAAATATGATTCTCACTTTCTTACATGTATTTGTTCTTCTATACGGATCTACGTGTATCTTATGCTTACAATACATCTATTTCAAAATACCACAAGCGAGGTAAAATGAAATAACAGTGTTTTTATATGCGGGGAGGGTAAAATATGCATTCTGTGACTCTATAGTTTGTCTCAAACAGTTAAAAGCTTACTCTACTTGTAGCTGAAAAAAGCGGGGAAAATTAAAAGTGCTCAGAATTGGATGAAAATTTACAAAAAGGTTGCCCAGCATGCATAGAATTGATTTTTGGCATTAAAATTTTCAAAATGGCGGCCGTTGCCATGGAAACGGAAAAAGGTGGGAAAAATCAAAGTGCTCAGAATTGGATCAAAATTGACAGGAAAGTTGCCTAGGATGCATAGAATTGAATTTTGGTCTCAAAATTTTCAAAATGGCGGCCGTTACCATGGAAACGGAAAAAAGGCGGGAAAATTCAAAGTGCTCAGAATTGGATGAAAATTGACAGGAAGGTTGCCTAGCATGCATAGAATTGAATTTTGGTCTTAAAATTTTCAAAATGGCGACCGTTGCCATGGAAACAGGAGAAAGGCGGGAAAATTCAAAGTACTCAGAATTTGATTAAATTTCAGAGGTGGCTAGGTGGATATGGGCGTTCGTTTGGGAGATTTTTGAGTTTCGCTCTGCGAACACAGTTCTTACTTGTTATTCTTATTATCATTCTTTTTCCGCTTCTTCTTCCGGCGTAAAATTTTTTTCCGGGACATATCTCAAAAACCTTTGACCGGAACTTCATGAAACTTCACATGTTGGTAGAGGACAATGAGAAGATGTCCCATCCGGTGGCGGAATTTCCAAAATGGCGGCCGTTGCCATGGAAACGGAAAAAAGGCGGGAAAATTCAAAGTGCTCAGAATTGGATGAAATTTGACAGGAAGGTTGCCTGGCATGCATAGAATTGATTTTTGGTCTTAAAATTTTCCAATTGGCGGCCGTTGCCATGGAAACGAAGAAAAGGCGGGAAAATTCAAAGTTCTCAGAATTGGATGAAATTTGACAGGAAGGTTGCCTAGCATCCATAGAATTATTTTTTTGTCTTAAAATTTTCAAAATGGCGGCCGTTGCCATGGAAACGGTAAAAAGGCGGGAAAATTCAAAGTGCTCAGAATTGGATGAAATTTGACAGGAAGTTTGCCTGGCATGCATAGAATTGATTTTTGGTCTTAAAATTTTCAAAATGGCGGCCGTTACCATGGAAACGAAAAAAAGGCGGGAAAATTCAAAGTTCTCAGAATTAGATGAAATTTGACAGGAAGGTTGCCTAGCATGCATAGAATTATTTTTTGGTCTTAAAATTTTCAAATTGGCGACCGTTGCCATGGAAACAAGAAAAGGCGGGAAAATTTAAAGTTCTCAAATTTTATCAAATTTCACAGATGGGTTGCTAGATATGGGAGTTCGTTTGGGAGACTTTTGTGTTTCGCTCTACGAACACAGTAATTACTTGTTATTATAATTATTATTATTATTATTCCTCTTCTTCTTCTTGCCGTAATCTTGTCCGACCAAATGCTCGGAGACCGTTTGCCCAACCTTCACCAAACTTCATAGGAAGGTAGACCCGCACCCCGAGAAGTGCACTCGAGTGTCGGAATTTTCAAAATGGCCGCCGTTGCCATGGTAACAAAAAAAGGCGGGAAAATTAAAAGTGCTCAGAATTGGATGAAATTTTACAGGAAGGTTGCCTAGCATGCATAGAATTGAATTTTGGTCTTAAAATTTTCAAAATGGCGACCGTTGCCATGGAAACAGGAGAAAGGCGGGAAAATTCAAAGTACTCAGAATTTGATTAAATTTCAAAGGAAGGTTGTGTAAGAAGTGCCGAACATGTTTAACTTCACAGGAAGGTAGACCCGCATCCCCAGAGGTGCACTCAAGTGTCGGAATTTTCAAAATGGCCGCCGTTGCCATGGAAACAAAAAAAGGCGGGAAAATTAAAAGTGCTCCGAATTGGATGAAATTTTAAAGGAAGGTTGTGTAAGAAGTGCCAAACATGTTTCCGGGGTCAAATTTTTCCAAATGGCGGCCGTTGCCATGGAAACTTGAAAAATGCGGGAAAATTAAAAGTGCTCCGAATTGGATGAAATTTTACAGGAAGGTTGTGTAAGAAGTGGCGAACATGTCTTGAGGGTCCAAATTTTCAAAATGGCGGCGGTTACCGTGGAAAGAGAAAAAGGCGGGAAAATTAAAATTGGATGAAACTAAAGAGGACGTCGAAATTTGCAGGGCTTGTTATATGGGGGAGTTTGGACGACTTCTGTGTTTGCATCCAAACACAATCATCACTTGTTATTATTATTTTTATTATTATTCCGCCCCAAAAATCATCTTGTCCAACCAAATTCTCAGAGATCACTTGCCCAATCATAATCAAACTTCACAGGTAGATAGATCACCACCCAAAGATGTGCACTTGGGTGTTGAAATTTTCCAAATGACCACCATCATTGGTCACTTTGAACTTTGACCCCAAATCTTTTTATTGGATTAACACGGAAACTGTAACAGATAGCTAATACAATGTAATGACAAAAATGTTAGTTAGGTTATGACCGACATTTGTTACATTTAGACCGAAATTCTATGGTCAACCGTTCAGGAGTTATGACCCTTGAAAATTTCGTCATATCTTTTAAGTAGGTTTTTCTCGAAAACGGTAAGAGATAGAAACCTGAAACCTTTTCCATTCATATTAGGTGATATGTGTTACATTTAAAAATGCAAAGGTCAAAGGTCATTGGTCACTTTGAACTTTGACCCTTGATGTTGTCATTGGATTATCTCATAAACTATAACAGATAGCTGATAACATGTAATGGCAAAAATGTGTATCTTGTTAAGATCTACATTTGTTACATTGGGTCCAAAATTATTGGACCAACCGTTTTGGGCCTATGGACCAAAACCCGATTTTTGATGTCTGATTTCGGGTTTTTTGCTTATAGCTCAAATACCATTGAAGATACAAAGAGACATTCAATACAAAAATTGTTAAGGAAGATGTGACCTTCAAAAGGAGGTCAACGTTAAAGTTCAAGGTCATGGCCAAAACTTTTATTTCACATAGAATTATCAATAAATGTACATATTAAGCTTAAATTGTTGATCAATGATGAGAATATTATGTCGCAACTTCCGGGAAAGACCTAGAAATTGTTTTTGAACAATTGACGTAATGGTTTTCTCAAAAATGGGTGGTCAAAATTCAATGAAACTGATATGTATTTCAATGTAATTTTAAGATTTCGATATAATTACACACCATAGAGGCCTTACTTCATAATATAAAAATAGGAATGATTTTTCTGATGCAATCACAAGGTGTGTATAGGTTAATCATAACTACCAATATCAATGATGGACAGAATCACGTTGAGTTTTAAATCTATAATTCTTAAATCGAGGACTCATTGTTCTTCCAAAGAACATTAAAGAATTAATTCTGATTGGGCGACTTCTGTGTTTGCTTGCAAACACATTATCACTCGTTATTCTTCCTCTTTTTCTTCCGCCATGAACTTGTCCCACCTGGTTCTCAAAGACCATTGGTCCAATCTTAACCAAACTTCACAGGTAGATGGAACCCCATCCCAAGATGTGAATTCCAGTCTTGGAATTTTCAAAATGGCCCCCGTTGCCATGGATACTTAAAAAAGGTGGGAAAATTAAAAGTGCTCCGAATTGCATGAAATTTGACAGAAAGGTTGTGTATGAAGGGTAGAATATATTTTGAGGTAGAAAATTTGTTAGGATGGCGATCCATGGGAGGTTTGGGCGACTTTTGTGTTTCGCTGTGCGAACACATTTATTACTTGTTATTATGTCATCCCAGACGTAGTCGGGGTGACATGTTGTTATTCTACGTTTCTTCTTCTCCATATTATTATTCTTCTTCTTCCACAAATTTTGTCCGATCGATTATTTTTAAGTGGCTGAACCAAATGATATCAAACTTTGCACACAGTTGCATCACCATCTGAAGTTTGTCCAAAAGGTTTGAAAATTTTCAAAATGGCCGCCATTTCTAAGATGGCGGCCGAAATACGTCAAAATTTCAAAATTATTGGATTTCAATGAATATTGATTTCTGGATAGATTTTGAGGCTACAAATAGGGTGGAATGGTTGAATTGGTAGTCTGGGGTGACATCGGCTATTGCTTGCAATTGCAAATCTAGTTATTATGTCGCCCAAAACGAAGTCGGGAATACATATTGTTATTGTTCCGTTTCTTTGTTATTATTATTATATATTTTTTTGTTTCTTTATTATTATTTTACTTCCCGGAATTTTGTCCGGGCCTTTTCTCAAAGCTGCCTGTACCGAATCACTTGATACTTTGCACACAGTTGGACCACCATGTGAAGTTGTGCATGACGGTGAAAAAAATTTTAAAGTAGCCGCCATTTTACGTTAAAAAATTGAGGATTCAATATCTCGTCAAATGCTTTGCAGAAACTCTTCATATTTTAGAGAAATGTTCAATAGGATGAGTGAAAGGAATCTAAGCGAAGAAATTTTCAACATGGCCGCCATTTCCAAGATGGCCGCCAAAATACGTAAAAAATTTAACCATGTCCGATGTCAATGAAAATTGATTACTATTTAGATTTTCACACTGCGAACAAGATGCAATGGAAGAAAATTTCAAAATGGCCGCCATTTCCAAGATGGCCGCCAAAATACGTCAAAATTTCAACGTTGTCTGATTTCAACGAAAATTGATTTCTAGGTAGATTTTGACGCTGCGAACAAGATGGAAGCATCGAATTGGCTGCCAGGGGCGACATCAGCTATTGCTTGCAATTGCAAATCTAGTAATTATTATTATTCTTTCTTCCACCTCTTTTTGTCCAGGTGATTGCTCAATGATGCCTGGGCAGAATTCAATCATACTTGGTACAAAGTTGGATCACTATCTGAAGTTGTGCATTCAAGAAAAAATTTGTCTAACTGACCGCAATTTTCAGTATGGCCGCACGAATACGAAAAATTCAAATTCGGTCCAGTTTCAACTAAAATTGTTATTTTCTCAATGATGCATGGATAGATTTCAATCATATTTGGTACAAAGTTGGATCACTATCTGGAGTAGTGTATGCAAGAATTTTTTTTCAAATGGCCGTCAAAATATTAAATTTCAACTTCATCTGATTTCAATGAAAATTGATTTCTAGGTAGATTTTGACACTGCGAACAAGATGGAATCATCGAATTGGCTGCCAGGGGCGACATCAGCTATTGCTTGCAATTGCGAATCTAGTTATTATGTCGCCCCAGACGTAGTCGGGAAGACATATTGTTATTGGTCCGTTTCTTTGTTATTATTAAGTCGCCCAAACAAAGTTTGGCGACTTATTGTTTTTGCACCGTTTCTTATTATTATGTCGCCCCAGACGAAGTCGGGGAGACATATTGTTATTGTTCCGTTTCTTTGTTATTACGCTTTCTCATGAAGTCTCCCAAACGAAGTTTGGGGAGACTTATTGTTTTGCTGTGTTTCTTATTTTTATTATTATTCTTTTTCTTCCGTTTTCCGCCTAAACTTTGTCCAACTGATTTCTTGGACACTAGTGATCCAATCTTTACCAAACTTTGTAGGAAGATGGAACCCTATCCCAAGATGTGCATTTTAAGTCTTGAAATTTTGACCGTTGCCATGGAAACGGTAAAAAAGGCGGGAAAATCAAGGTGCTCCAAATTGGATGAAATTTTATAGGAAGGTTGCCTTACATGTGTAGAATTGGGTTCCGGTGTCCAAGACTTCAAAATCGTGACCATTGCCATGGAAACGGTTAAAAAGGCGGGAAAATCAAAGTGCTCCAAATTAGATGAAATTTTATAGGAAGGTTGCCTTACATGTGTAGAATTGGGTTCCGGTCTCCAAGACTTCAAAATGGCGACCATTGCCATGGAAACGGTTAAAAGGGCAGGAAAATCAAAGTGCTCCAAATTGGATGAAATTTTACAGGAAGGTTTCCTAACATGTGTAGAGTTAAGTTCCCGTCAGCAAGACTTCAAAATGGGGACCAGTGCTATGGAATCGGTAAAAAAGGCGGGAAAATCAAAGTGCTCAGAATTGGATGATATTTAATAGGAAGGTTGTCTAACAGGCGTAGAATTGAGTTCAGGTCTCCAAGACTTCAAAATGGCGACCGTTGCCATGGAAATTGTAAAAAAGGCGGGAAAATCAGAAGTACTCAGAAGTTGATGAAATTCTACAGAAAGCTTAATTTGAATGTGCCAATATGATATTTCGGATTGTATTTCTGATATGGGAGTTCGTTTGGGAGACTTCTTGTGTTTGCATCCAAACATAATTAATACTAGTTATTATTATTTTACTTCCAATAAATTTTGTCCGTGCAAGTTCTCAGAGCTGCCTGAACAGAATCACTTGATATTTGGCACACAGTTGGAACACCATGTGAAGTTGTGCATGACGGTAGAAAAATTTTCAAAATGGCCGCCATTTCCAAGATGGCCGCCATTTTACGTTAAAAAACCGAGGATTCAATATCTCTGGAACTGCTTTGCAGAATTTCTTCATATTTTGCAAAAATGTTCAATAAAATGAGACGAAGGAGTTTATGCAAAAAAAAAAATTCAAAATGGCCGCCATTTCCAAGATGGCCGCCAAAAATGCGTCCTAAATTTCAACTTTGTCTGATTTCAACGAAAATTGACTTCTAGGTAGATGTTGATGCTGCGAACAAGATGGAATCATCGAACTGGCTGCCAGGGGCGACATCAGCTATTGCTTGCAATTGCAAATCTAGTTCTTTTTCTTATTATTATTATTCCGCCTCTAAAATCATCTTGTCCAACCAAATTCTCAGAGATCACTTGCCCAATCATAATCAAACTGCATAGGAAGGTAGATCACCACCCAAAGATGTGCACTTGGGTGTTAAAATTTTTCAAATGGTCACTTTGAACTTTGACCCCAAATCTTATTATTGGAATAACTCGGGAACTATAAAAGATAGCTACGAAAATGTATGACAAAAATGTTCTTTAGGTCATGACGGACATTTCTTACATTTAGATCGAAATTCTATGGCCAATTGTTCAGGAGTTATGCCCCTTGCAAGTGTCACATCTTTTAAGTTGGTATTTCTCGAAAACGGTAGGAGATAGAAACCTGAAACCTTTTCCATTCAATTTAGGTGATATATGTTACATTTAAAAATGCCAAGGTCAAAGGTCATTGGTCACTTTGAACTTTGATCTTATATCTTGTCATTGGATTAACTCATCAACCGTAATAGATAGCTGATAACATGTAATTGTAGATATGTGTGTCTTGTGTTACATTGGATCCAAAATAATGGGACCAACCGGTTTGGGCCTATGGACCAAAACCCGATTTTTGATGTCTGATTTCGGGTTTTTTGCTTATGGCTCAAATACCGTTGAAGATACAACAAGACACTCAATACAAAAAATGTTAAGGAAGATGTGACCTTCAAAAACAGGTCAAGGTCATAGTTCAAGGTCATGGCCAAAAACTGTATTTCACATAAAAGAATAAATAAATATACAGATTAAGCTTAAACTGTTGGTCAATGATGGGAATATTATGACGCAACTTCCGGGAAAGGCCTAGACATAGTTTTTCAACAATTGACGTAATAGTTTTCTCAAAAATGGGTGGTCAAAATTCAATGGAACTGATTTGCATTTCAATGTAATTTAAAAGTTTGATATAATAACACACAATAGAGGAAATGCCTTACTTTATCATATATAAATAGAAATGATTTTTCTGATGCAACCACAAAGTGTGTTAATAAAAAATACTGATATCACTGATAGACAGAATCACGATGAGTTTTAAGTCCTTAATACTTAAATCGAGGAAGCATTGTTCTTTCAGAAAACATGAAAGAATTAATTCTGGTTGGGCGCCTTCTGTGTTTGCTTGCAAACACATTATCACTTGTTATGTCACCCAAACGAAGTTTGGTGACTTATTGTTTTTACTCTGTTTGTTATTATTATTATTATTCCTCAATGGATTTTACAAACTTTGTCCAAACATTATCTCAGAGAAGGGTAGTCCAAACTGAATGAAACTTGGAGAGGTTGTGGACAGCCACCCAAAGATGTTCAAGAAAGTTTTGAATTTCAACCAGAGGCTCCCAGGAGCCTGTATCGCTCACCTGGTTTTCAGTTGCCACAATCAAGGTAACAATGTAAGTTATACAGTTGATCTTCAGTTTCTCAAACTTTCGTACGTCCAACACCTCCAATATCTTGAACTGTTTTTAAAGTCTGATCATGTTTTATTATATTTCTTTGTTGGGATTTTTCGATAAAAAACGTTCTTACTAATGACCACTTTCGACACGATTTGAAGTCGAAATGTCATTTTGAAAATGGCAGTCAACAAACAATTTTCAACATCCGTTTTGAAGTCGCAACATCAATATCTATTTGGAAATCAAATTTCTTTGAAATCGGACAATGTTGAACTTTCCCGTCTTTTTGGTAGCCATTTAAAATATGGCAGTCAGCGAACAATTTTTAACATCAGTTTTGAAGGAAACCAAATGTCATTGAAATCGGACAATGTTGAATTTTCCCGCCTTTTTGGCAGCCATTTTGAAAATTGCTGTCAACGAACAATTTTCAACATCGGTTTTGAAAGTCGCAACATCAATATCTACTTGGAAATTTCATTGAAATCGGACAATGTTGAATTTTCCGGCCTTTTTTGGTGGCCATTTTGAAAATGGCGGTCAAGGAACAATTTTCAACATC
>MJUU01016511.1:18018-48923 GCA_002080025.1 Modiolus philippinarum | reverse complement strand
CATCGTACGGATTGTATATATATCAACTGGTACGATTCGCAAGCGTCTGTTCTACTCTTGACGACTTTAATGAATGTAACCTTACTATCAAATCCAAACTTTTTCAACAAGGTTACAGATGTCATAGATTGATGAACACTTTTTTAGAATTCTTTTAGAAGATATGAACATTTGATATCTAAATATAATGCGACCAACAAACAGGTTATTACCAAGGGCATTTCTCACCCTCCTTTTTACAGAAATGTTGTTCAAAAATATCAAAAACTGATAAAAAAAATCCAGAAAAACTGGGACGTAGTTTTCATTCTTTACGTAATAGGGGGTAATGAAAGGATAGTCTTCATGATTTCGTTAAAATGGCTTTGGGATCACTTGACCTGACGACTTTACAGTTATACTGGTCTCTCACTGATGCTGCCGATGTCTTCTGAAATCCATGATAATTCTTTCCAAACCCTTCGGGAAGTTTTTAATTTGATTTTAATTCCGTAGTGCGACAGTGTTTTATCAGCAGACTAGGCTCCTTGAGCTAGCCGGCATTTTAGCGGCGAGCACTCCTAGACCTATCTTTCTAAATCACGTTTTGTCTTATTCTTCCCTTTTCAAGATTATGGCCTTGAAGTAAGTGGTCTACCCTGTATTGGGTTTTATTTTTATGTTTATTATACTGTAAGGAAACGGGATAGAGAAAGGGGAGGTTGAGGTCGGAGCTTTAAAGATGAAACTTAGGTTTAAAAATATATGAATTTTGCATGTTGTACTGTAAAAGTGGACATATTCTGTCTATGCCTGCAGATTATATTCGTGTTAACATGTTTATTTTGAAGAATGGACTTTCAGCAGCACTGAAAAAGATTCGGCCTGATTTTTGCACAGAAAGTGATTCCAGTCTAAGTCCTATTCTAATAACACAACCTCTATGTGCAATTTTGTCCCATTTGGAGCACTTTTAAATTTACAATCTTTCTTCCTGTTCCAAAGAAACGGTTGTTATTTTGAAAATTTTAGACTAGAAATTAGCTACAAGCTTTCAGTAAAATTACATTAAAGTTTTAGCACTTTGAAAATGTTCCGTTTTTTTTTCTGTTTCTGTGACAAAGATCGCCATTTTGGCAATTAAGACACCATAGTTGAGTGTCATACTTGCAAGACAACCTTCTTATAAAATTTCATCCGATTCTGAGAATTTTGGATTTTCTCAACCCTTTTCCTTTTAGTTCCAAAGGGCGCCATTTTCATAATCCAGACAAAAATAATCTTCCTTGCATATGTATCTGCAATGCCCCTCTGAACATATGATTTTATGTGTAACTTTATATAATTAGTGGTTGCCATGCGACGCTTAATGATATAAAAAAATTATATCATTAGTGGTTGCGGTTGCTCTTTTTTCTGGTTTTTCATCAGATTTTTGTTGTATCATTTAGCGGCGATGCGTCAACGCTAAATGTACTAATTTGTATCATTAGCGGTTTTGTATCATTAGCAGGCAATAAGGGAGATCCTTAATGATATAAATTATATCATTTAGCGTTGCGCCCGCAACGCTTAATGATATTGATATCATTAGGTGGCGTTGTATCATTAACGGTTGCTACATTGCTAGTGGGTACCCATCTCTTATCCGCTACTCCTCCTGAACCACTGAATAGATTTTCTTGAAACTTTAACACCGTCTTTATGATGTAATATAGATGTGCACCTCCACTTTCACTATTTTATTTTGATTTTATGGGGTTTCCCATAGCAAAACATGGATTTAGCCATTACATTACAAGTGGGTACCCATCTCTTATCAGCTACTCCTTCTGAACCACTGAATAGATTTTCATGAAACTTTATGACATAATGTAGATGTGCACCTCCTATTTCAGAATTTAATTTGAATATTTTAATTTCTGGAATCAAATGGGTGTGTGGGGGTATTTATTAGTGAGCTTTGCTCACAGTTTTTCTAGTATAATTTGATTTTTGTTTTCTTCTCTCATACATGTAGTCTGGAAAGAGTAAATGCAGATAGTCAGTTTTACTGTAAAAACAGCAGAGGGGATCATTATCAATGTAAACAGATACCAAAATATGATATTAGTTTAGAAACAGTTGTAATGACTTCCCATGAAAATGATTTTGTAACAAGAGCTGTCCCCGAATGGCAGCCAGGTATACCCCCGCTCATTGAACCCTGAATCAATACGGTTGGTGTAAATTTAGGTAGGTATGGAAACAATACAGGTGTGGACACAGTACAAGTGTGGACATATTAAGAGTATGGACATGCTGATATGATAATCAAAATATAACTTTTCACAAGGGTTCCAATGAAAATATTCTGCCCAAAAAATACCCCCTAAAAAATCATTTTTGTTCGACATTTAAATGGTTTATACAAAGATCATCAGCTTTGAGAATTTTCCTTCAACACTTTGAGAATATTTTTTCAAGACAACTTCAATAAAAAAAATTATTTTCTGCCAAAGCTTTATTTTTCAAAACTCTACGTACCCTTTGAATAATTTCTTTGAAATATTGTCGAAGTCCAAAAGATCATTGCAGATGGAATTAATGAAAAGTTTAAGTCAAATTATCTCCCCTTTCTGATTTTGGATGATAATTATATTTCTTCATGCACATCTCCACATAGTGTCCTTCTTTTGTGTAAAGTTTCATCAAAATATTTTCAGTGGTTTAGGAGGAGGAGTTGCGCTTACGAGGTAATCTGTGCAGATGGAATCAATGAAAACTCAAAGTCCAATTATATCCCCTTCCTGGATTCGGACAATAATTATATTCCTACATGTACATTTCCATATAGTATCCTTCCTTTGTGTAAAGTTTCATCAAAATCCTTCAAAAGGTTTAAGTGGAGATGCGCTTACAAGAAGTTTGGACAGACAGACAGGCAGACAGGGTGATTCCCATATGCCCCCCTAGACTTCGTTTGTGGGGGATATAAAAATCGACACATGCATAAATGACGACACTTCATCTATGCAAAAAACAGAAACAAAACTAAATTTTTTTCACTATCAGAGAAAAAGCTGAATTTCTGAATCTTTCCTTTATCTAGTGCTATGTGGAAACAATACAACTTAACATATTGTTAGCTGAATCACCTGTGGTCCATTAACAAGTGTTACAATAAAGTTTTCAAAAAACAAACATCTGGATGATCTTGTGGAGAATAAGTACAGAATGAGCCCGTACAATAAATCAGTTATTCAACCTCATGTTTAATCTCAGGCAAGTCATCCCCTGAATAAACAGGAGGTGCGATTACTTTTACTTAATTCATTTCATGTAAGTGTACAATCCCACTCCAAACTGTCACTCAACAGAACAAATGCAGTAATATTCTTGACTCCATAATCTCACTCCATCACTCCACTCCAACACTCCACTCCATAGAATACATGGTGCCGGATTTAGCATAATTAGCAGACAGCCACACTCTGGCATAATTTGATATCAGTTAAGTGTCTCCAATTCTTCTTAGGATACAAAGGGTTAAGCTAGCTTGATCCAGATGTATTATATTATATATGTTTATGTTGACATTATCGTAAATTCGACATTTTTAGAGCAGGCCTTAAAAGTCCTTAGTACGCATGTCACAAGTAATTGGAAATCGGCGGATTATAATTCAAACAGGTATGGTTTTATTTTCGTATTTAAATGACATATTTTCAAATATAAAAATAGCTCTATCATTTTGTTTACATTTTACCAATATCGTTAAGTGGCAGATGCTATTGGTAAATTGAAGTTTTTAATAATTCAGAAGGGGATATTTCAGGAATTTGATCCTAGATGATGAAAAGAGCACAAGTAACACAATGGAATGGATCTCATTACACATGTTCCATTTAACGACATCATACACGTGGTATACATGGTATATGTATTGATGTTTATGCCCACGGTTGTATGATTCATGTCAAAACAGTTTATGTTACATGGTATAGCCATAATACAGTATCAGATACTTTTGATTCAGTGACATTTGTGCTAGCAAGCTACATACTTGTACGGGGGTTAAAACAACTTGCTGTTTCTTGCATAACGGATTTTTTTTTATATACATTGCTTAAAACTAGAAAATGCACATCATATTTAACAAACACGTCTTCTAACCACACTGTCATTTGTATCATAGCTGTATCTTTATCTAAAAATGTGTAGATTCTTTACAGAAAAGGCCATAAAAGTGCCATTATACAGGACTATCTTTTTTATACACTTCCTGTACTATCTTATCTTGGTATGGCACTTAATTCAAGAGTTTGCTTTCTAAATAAATTTCAGTCAATACAAATAAATGTCGTCACAGATAATGCCTTTGGTATTCAGCTGCCGTCGTTTCGTTTGATATTCTACTGCCGTTGTTTGATACAGAGTAATTAAATAAATGTGTGGTAAAAGTATTTCATTTTTGTACTTGAAATGGCAGATATGAAGATTTTATTTTTAAGTGATGAACTGATAAAATAACAACTCCTGCTTATATACAAATCAAATATGCAATGGGTTCTAACTAAATTTCTGGAGAATGTGGGCAGATTCACGGAATATACTTCAAATATCATGGTTTTCCAGTCATACAAAATGCTAAAAAAATTTAGAGGATCAATAACTAAAAAAAAAAACTACAAAAAGGTGATCTGCTGATCACAAAAGATACCCCCGCCCATAGGCAATCCTAGTAGTTGCAGGAATTTTCTCACAAAGCTACATGTACTTGGTTATCATTCGGAACAGCGGGAAACTATGTATAAAATTTACAGAATTTTGCCTACATCAAGGGCAATAACACTGGAAGGCATAATATGATCATGGTCAAACCGAACTTGAACTGTATTTTATAATTAGTAACCTTGTCCCAAAATATTAAAATTTTATCTCAAAGCAAACTGGTTATAATCCAGAAACCATAAAATTTACAGATTTTGCCTAACTCAAGGGCAATAACTCTGGAACACAAAATCCGATCACAGTCAAAATCGAACTTGATCTGTATTTTATAAATAGAAACACAATCCCAAAATATTAAAACTTTCCTTCAAAGCAAACTCAAGTTATCATCCGGAAACCATAAAATTTACAGATTTTGCCTAAATCAAGGGCAATAACTCTGGAACGCAAAATCCGATCACGGTCAAAATCGAACTTGACTGGTATTTTATGAATAGAAACACAATGTAAAAATATTAAACTTTCATTCAAAGCAAACTCAAGTTATCATCCGGAAACCATAAAATCTACGGATTTTGCCTAAATCAAGGACAATAACTCTGGAACGCAAAATCCGATCACGGTCAAAATCGAACTTGACCTGTACTTTATGAATAGAAACACAATGTAAAAAATATAAAAACTTTCCTTCAAAGCAAACTCAAGTTATCATCCGGAAAAGAAAGTGTGACGGACGGACGGACAAGAGGAACCCTATAAACCCCCACCTTTTAGTGCGGGGGTATAAAAAAACAGTTTCAATTAATAAAATTTGCAATTCTTGTATTGGGAATAGATTAAAGTAGATAAATGTTTATAATAAAAATAATGCAATGCAACATTGCACACAGCAAAATCTCTAAACTAAGTGAGAACCGAACCGCCAATCCAAAACGAAAAATCCAAGGACAATGGCAACATCAGAAACAAAAAAAGAAAAAAACAGAGACACAACATGGGTACGGCATAGAAAAGAAAAATTAAGACACACACAGACAAAGATGAACAACACGGACCCAATATAAAACCATGGTTGAGATCAGGTGCACCGGTAGAGTTGGCATCTCCTGCTTCTTATAAGACAACCGCCGTGTTAAACATGTCAAATCCGGTAGTAAAATCAAATCCAGTAGAGGAAACAACAATTAAGCTTTAGAGGGAAAGATCTGTTGTCACCTGGGAAACAGAAATCCCATAGCGGTCCACAAGATGGTAATGTCGACCGTAAAACTTCTGGAGAGATGACTTCAAGTTTTGGGTAACATACCCTTGTTGAAGTAGCCTATTTGTGAGCAACCGGGCTTTATCAAGGAAGTCACTGTATCGAACACAGGCTCTTCAATAGCGAATGAGCTGGGAGATGTAAACTCCATATGCCGGCGCTGTTGGGATGTTGCTACAAAGAATAGGGAAGTTTACTATTGGAAAGGTGAAGTCATCGGGTTTGTCGTACAGTTTAGTTTGAAGTCTACCTCAGTTGTCAATTTCGAGGTGCGGCTGATGTAGAAGTGTCTGTGGTATCCTTAATTCGAGCTCTTTTGGATAGATCAAATGAAGAAAATCACCAAAGCAAGGGTTGTTTAGTGACAAAATATCATCTATATAACGAAAGCTAAAATTGAAGGATTGGGCCAGTTTTTTATGCCCCCATGAATCGAAGATTCGGGGGGCCATATAGTTTTTGGTCTGTCTGTCTGTTTGTTTGTCTGTTTGTCTGTTTGTCCACAAAAAAAACTTTAACATTGGACATATCTTTTGAATGGTAAGTAATAGGGCTTTCATATTTTGCATGTGTATTCATTGTGGCAAGACCTTTCAAACGATACCAAGTATTTGGACCTCGTGACCTTGACCTTGGCATGTGATGGACTTTAATAAAAAAAACTTTAACATTGGCTAGACCTTTCTGTTGATTCCAGAATATTTGACCCCATGACTTTGACCTTGACCTTGACCTTGACTTACGACCATAATCAAAGTTTAACATTTGACAGTCTTTTGAATGGTAATTGGGCAAAGGGAGATAAGTCAAATTGATATGAGGAATGATGACATTGCATCAGATTTTATGTGTCTATTTTATTAATAAAACAATGAACCCTTATCTATCTAAAGAATTTGTAATGAAAAAAAAATCTTGTCAAGTTTCTTCATTTAAAATTTTAATTTGATAGGAATATCTTTTGAATGTTA
Organism: Modiolus philippinarum; assembly: GCA_002080025.1. Taxonomy (NCBI): domain Eukaryota; kingdom Metazoa; phylum Mollusca; class Bivalvia; order Mytilida; family Modiolidae; genus Modiolus; species Modiolus philippinarum. Next base: position 41,999 of record MJUU01016511.1, on the reverse strand, counting down.
TGTAATAGGGGTTTCTATTTCAAAGGTGTATTAATGGTGATTTGATTTTTCAGTTGATATCAGAATTTATATTCATATTATTTTTTATGCCCCGCCCACGAATGTGGAAGGGGCATATAGTGTTACCCTTGTCCGTCCTTCCGTCCGTACGTCCGGTTAAGTTTTACGTTAAAGTCGATTTCTCAGAAACTGTAAGAGGTAGAACAATGATAATAGGTCAGTAGGTAGAACTATGATAGTACTAAATAGTTCACTATGTAGTTTGACTCTTTTACCTATTTTTCATGCTTGAGTGACTCTGATTCAGTTTTATGTTTAAGTCCATTTCTCAACAACTATACATTAGAGGACAATGATATTTCATCAAATTAATTGCCTTAATGACTACTACAAAAATCATTGACAATTAGGTGGCTTTGACCTATATTTTATGCTTCAGTGACTTTGGTTAAGTTTTGCGTATACGTCCATTTCTCAACAACTACACATTATAGGACAGTGATATTTCATCAAATTAATTGCCTTGATGAGTACTACCCAAATCATTGACAATTAGGTGGCTTTGACCTATATTTTACGCTTCAGTGACTTTGGTTAAGTTTTGCGTTTAAGTCCATTTCTCAACAAATACACATTATAGGACAGTGATATTTCATCAAATTAATTTCCTTGATGAGTACTACCCAAATCATTGACAATTAGGTGGCAATGACCTAAAGTTTACGCTTCAGTGACTTTGGTTAAGTTTTGTGCTTAAGTCCCTTTCTCAACAACTTTACATCATAAAACAGTGATATTTCATTAAAGCAATTACCTTGACGAGCACTACCTAAATCATTGACAATAACGTGGCTTTGACCTACATTTTACGCTTTCGTGAATTTGGTTAAGGTTTTTTTTTTTTTTTTTTTTTCGAAACATGCTCAATTGATGTCGAAAATCGAATAAGTTGGTTAGGACTAAAAATGGCTCTTCCTAGGACTAAAATTAATATTTGCAGCACTTAGTTGTTATCTGACATAATTGCAGTCCAACATGGCTGTAAATAATTTTTTTGGTCAATTTTAGCCATTCTACAGTGTTTGGGATGATAAAACTATTCGAAGGACACCGAAAACCAAAACCTTTTTTTTTGTTGCGAGTGTATAAACAGTTGCCCTTCCAAATGGCAATTTGTTTAGTTTGGTTCTGGGGATTCTACACAACGAAAAAAAAACTACAAAAATGTAAAAACTGTCAAACTTGCATTCAAGTTGCAATTTCAGTGACTGAGTCTTTCATCTAAAAGTATGAAAATGAATTTGAATTAATTTTGTTATGACAGTGTATATAATATATGACCTGTTAAAACAGTTTTGGAGAAAACTTGATCCATTCGTAAAATCGGTATGCTGAAGGAAATAATTTCACGGGAAAGTGGCCATACCTTTTTGTCATATCATTGTCTTCTAAATTGTACTTCATAGGAAGAGAAATACTGAAAATTTTGACAAGATATAGTACTGTGTAAGAATTGGTAATATATTTATTTTCTTTATCTATTCGGGCTACGCCCTCATTTCAGATTTTGTGGGTTTGAAGAATCATAACTGTGGAGCATTGTGACTGATTTGTTACCCATTTCAGTTTTTGTATGGATGGGGAGCACAGTGACCTTTCACCTATTACAGAATTTTTTTTCTTTTTCTCAAGGTCACAATATTATTAATTATCATTAAGTGTTTTCTTTGGAAAATCTTAGCAACCTTGATCACCGAATATTTTTGCATTTTTGAAAGTGAATGCGCAGTCTTTTCATTGTCGATAACATTTTATTTAAATGTAACAGCATTTTGACAAGGAATACTTTTAAAAATGGACAAAATTTGACTTTGTTCAAAAGGAATGGCCGTTGTCATTGCAACAAACCACCAATCAATGGAATCAAGTATATGTGTTGAGATCGGGTAAATCTGAGACAATGTTTATCACAGATCCTATGTAAATTAACAAGTGCTTAAAGAAAATTGTGACAATTAAAATTTGTCACTTTTTAAGTTAAAATGATTATATTAATCAATTTGTTACAGGCAGCTAATGATTCTTGCGTGGCAAGAATTGGAAACAGTTTCTGTAACTGGCTGACACCCTTTATTATAGTGAGTATTTATTGCATTATTTTGGGTCATTCGAATTCGGATAGAATGCTTTTTATTCCCCTTCTTTAATACAAAATATATCACTTTAATGTACAGGAAAATGCTGACAATCTTTACTTTTTTAAATTTCAGTAATGCGTTTTTATTTTGGCATACCAAGAAAAATTGCAAAAATCTTAATTTATTTGAAATGATGATTTTGGATACGCTTTATCAGACATTTACAAGATCATCGGTAAGGCCCTCTGCACAAAACAGACGTATTTTTTTGTTCCCCTTGAAAATTAGAAAAGTTATAGATTGTAAACACTAAACTTCAAAAGTGCTCAAAGTTTTTAAGCTAATTATTGTCTAGATTATTGCACCTATTATGTTCCTATATTGTATGCTCAATTTCTTGGTTTTGGGCTTTAGTTTCAAAATAATGGTCAAAAAGGACTTAAGATTTGATACATGTTGTCGTGCAAAATATCTTACACTGACCGGGAAAAAAGTGTATTTTGTTTTTTTTATTTTTGTGTATTGATGGTACGATAGTTAACAATTTAGACCTGTAATTCGGATCGGAATCAAAGCGTCTGAGTAAGATATTTACATTTTCCTAACTACTATGTAGTAGTTCTGTTGATGACGCCGAGGTCAGTTGATTTACCAAGGGGAGAAAATTTTACTATATATTCAAATTTTATACGATTTTAACCAGACAATATTGTTTTGGCATTTTTTAATTATGCCACCCTAGCATAAAAATACAAATGTAATATAAATGCAGAAGCATGTATTGAAAAAGCCGAGGCGTAATACGTCCCGATTCCAATCTATTCACCGGCTGCAAATTAGCTATTTATAACGTCATTTAACATCAGTATTATGCTGTTGAACAACTAAGCGAAAGCGGAATTCCATATTGATAAATCATCACGGGAGATCCAATGTAATAGTGGTTTTGAATTGCCCTTCATCGATTGCAGACTCAAATTCCATGTTCGTGACAATAATTGCTTGCTTCACGTCAATTCAATCTTTATATATATAGTTGACACGAATTCTCCACCGTGAACAGTCAATTAACATGATAAAATATTTATCTTTCCCAGATCATTCAGAAAAGGTCTGGAGAATAAAATTTTCAAAAATTAACTATTTTATGTACAGCTTATTATTCTGCTAAAAAAAAACAACTTTATCTATGGGAACTTAAAGCACAGGTCTAAGATTGCAATGAAAGCGTAGTTTCATTGCTTTGTTTTGCCATGTATCAGTAGAGACCTTGTCTGTGGTGTATTTATTCCATATCCTTTCACTGATTATTTAAGACTGAGGTTTGTCTCTCCTAAGTGCGGAGTTTGTTAAAAAGATCCCCGTGCGATAGAAGTACCCTCTCCATATATTCAGTTATACATATAGTGTAGTTGTTCTTGAGAGTAATTCTTGTATGGATAAAATATCATACTTTCAGATATTCACATTAATTTTTGTAATTTTCATTTTATTTTTGTGATTTCATGTTTGTGGTGCACTCATCATGTTTTAATGCCAAATTTTGCTGAAATTGACTCGATGAGGACCCTGCAGGTGTCCGTTTGTTTGTTTTGATTGTTTTCTCCTATTATTTGTTTTTATGTTTGGTCTAGCAACGAATGACAGCGTTATCAAGAACACATTGGCAATTAATTTTATATACTTTCTACAACGAGAACTAAGTTGATTATGAAATTTCTCATATCGAGTTAAATGAATTTTGCAAATGTTTAAAAACGAGGCTTGTCGAGTTTTTAAACATTTGAAAATTTATTTAAAAAGATGTGAGAAATTTCATAATTAACGTGTTTAAGTTGTAAGAAATGTTCTCTAGTGATTTAATGTAAAACACCGAGGATTATATTCCGAATAAATTTGGCGGGATATTTCACGCGAGTTGTTCCCTCACTTGAGACGAGAAATATTTTTATCACACCGGTCAGGCGTTGGTTAAATTTGCTAGAAATTAGAGAAATGTTTGTTACAGTCCCACATCCATGAGATGGAATATATGGAGGTAGCGTTTTTCAAAAGAAAGCAATAAATTCGTCTTACACAAGTGCTTTTGGCTGTCTTGAACTAATATCAGGTATAACAAAGCCTTATAGTGATTTAAAGATAAAAAATAAGAAAAGTTGTTTTTCATTTCTTGGTTTCCCCATGTATCTGTAGCTACTTGGTTTCGTGTGCATTTTTCTCAATATCCTTTCATTATTTAATCAAGACTTAATTTTGTCTCTCTCGTAATGCGGCAGTCCGAAAAAAAGATACCCCGTGCAAGACATGCATGTTCACCGTTCATTGAAGATCATGTGGTGGCTTTGAGTTGTTATTACTCCCCTTTCGGTCGTTGTCTCTTTGACACATTCCCCGTATCCCATCTTTTTCCTATCTCTTATATTTCAATTATGTTGAACTTGTTCTTAAGAAAATTTCCAACATGGATACACTTATCATACTTTTAAATAAAAATTTTGGCATTTTAATTCTGTAATTTCCAAATTTTAATTTGACCATCTGTGTGTGGTGTCCACATTCAACAATTTTATTACGCTTTGTTTTCCTGCAAGCCCTGTGGTTGTGAATTTAGTCTCTTTGGGAGGGGGCAACGGATGACAGTGATTGTTCGAACACTTTCTAAGTTAATTTTTGATTGCTGATGATCCCGCATCTATGAGGTAAAGTTTTACAGGAAAGTAGTTTTTTCGACAAATAGCAATTAATTCCACTCAAACCAGTGGTATACATGGTATGAGCAAAGCTTATTGCTGAAAATCTTATGGTGACTTCATGATGTAGAACAGCAATTAAAATGTTGTTTTCAAGGTAACATTCTGTACGCCTTTACGTTATTTAGATAAACGTTGTAATGTCCATTTTAGCATTAAAACGCCTTTTGGAGATGTGTTATAAAGCTTTTTTGCGTTATAAATCCTTTTACTTTATGACCCCTATTAGAAAGGCGTTTTTTTTTTTTGCGTTATTAGCGCCTTAAATAACAAGACCAATTACATGTATGGATCTGCATCACCTTCACCCATGTTCAACTGAGAATTATTTTGTTTTAACCCAACCTAACAGAATGTCACGAATAGGTTTACCAATTCAAACAAGTATTCATTTACCTTATTACCAAAACCTTCTTCAAATGCAAGTTACAATTGAGATTATATTAAGTTCATCCCTATTACTGTTAAAGACAAAAAAAAAGAAAAACAAAAACAAAACTAAATGTACAAAGATGACCAAAGCATAAAATGAAAATAGTAAATATCACTTCAGCAAAGGTGAAAACCAAACCTGAGTTTCAAATTTTCAAATAAACACATCCCCCGAGGGAACCCCGCGGTATAGAAATAGGACCTAGTATCTCCGGCTTGCGGGGTATGACCCCTCCTAAACGGGGCTGACCCCGAGGGAACCCCGGGATACAGAAATAGGACCCATTCCGTGGTTGTGCGGGATTAATAAATACACAACCCATCTTTCGGATGGGATGTAAACTCAGGTCCACGTGTTGGAAGAAATGCCACGCTTCATGCACGTTAAAGAACCCTTGTATCAAGCTCTTTTTTGAGTGGTCCGTAGGTGATCTGCTACAAGGCTAAATTCCCCGCCCCTTTCGATTTCACCCTGCTCTTCCAGTGGCAGTCAGAATTTCCCGTCCCATGACCCTTTCCATACCCCAAAGTAATTATTTATAAACAAACTTGTTCTCGTCTCGATATAGATGAAGTATTGCTCAGTAGCCGTTAAACAATATTTAATCAATCAATCAAATAAACACATACTTTGAATCTTTATGAGAAAATATGTGAAAGCAATGCAAAAATTCAAGAATAGCTGCCCATGATCAGTGCGTTCAAAACACTGCAATGTCTCTGGACAAAAATTGAGTGCCATGATGATACAATACAATACAAAGTACAAGTTCAATAATAGATAAATTTGACATTTTTTAAATCAAAACTGGCCTAAAGGGGAGGTTCACATCATCAATGTGTTCAAACAACAGTGCAAACTTTCAGAATTATTTTGACAGAGATGTGAAAGTTTCTGATTACACAAACCAGGCACTGTAATGTCAAAATATACTGAAAAATGACCAAGTTCAACAATGAATAAATTCAACATTTTTCATTCAAATCTGCCCACAAGGGTAGGTGCACATTCTCATTGTGTTCAGAACAACTGTGCAAAGTTTCAAAAGCATCAGGTATAAGGTGTCTGAGTTTCAGATTACACAAACTTGGTTCGCCAAAAACATAATGTTAAAATTTGATGAAAAAATGACGTTCAAAATGGATTAATTCCAAATCTCACTCAAAGGGGAGGTGCACATCTTCAATGTGCTCAAAACAACTGTGCAAAGTTTCAAAAGCATCAGGTATAAGGTGTCAGAGTTTCAGATTACAAAAACTCAGTACCGTAATGTTAAAATTTGAAGAAAAAATGACTAAGTTCAACAATACATAAATTCGACAATTTTTATCAAAATCTTACCAAAAGGGGAGGTGCATATTTTCAATGTGTTCAAATCAACAGTGCAAAGTTTCAAAAGCATCAGGTATAAGGTGTCAGAGTTTCAGATTACACAAACTCAGTACCATAATGTTGAAATTTGAAGAAAAAATGACTAAGTTCAACAATGGATAAATTCGACAATTTTTATCCAAATCTCACCAAAAGGGGAGGTGCACTTCTTCAAGGTGTCCAGAACAACTGTGCAAAGATTCAAAAGTATCGGGTTAGAGGTGTTTGAGTTTCAGATTACACAAACCTGGTACCCCCAAAGTGTGACGGACGGACGGACGGGGTCGAGCGGCTCCTAGACCTACGGTCACCGTTGGTGAAATAGGTAAAGAGTTAAAACCCCTTTAGACAGGCGCTATAACGCCTTTTTGTCCCCAGCCGCAACGCGACGGAGGGACATGGTAATGGTCTGCGCCCGTCCGTCCGTGTGTCACGTTTTTTGTTGGCGCAACTCCTCAGAAACCGCTGGTCAGAATTCCTTCAAATTTTACAGGATTGTTAGCATCCATTAGTACTAGATCATATCGCATCGCCATTTTGATTCGTCAAATTTTGTTGGAGTTATGGGACTTTGATTATTTTCACCTTGTTATAAAATGGCAAATCTAGTGGGACTTCGATTATTTCCACGTTGTTATACAATGGCAAATTTTGTGGATGCAACTCCTCAGAAACTGCTGTAGTCCGAATTCATTCTAATTGTACAGGATTGTTAGTTGCCATATGTACTAGATCGTTACACATCGCCATTTTGATTCGACAAATTTTATGGGAGTTATGGGACTTTATCGACTTAATGCATACTACAACATAGGAAGACTTTGTGGACACAACTCGTCATAATCCAATGAAGGGATTTTGCTGAAATTTTGCTTGGCTATTTGCCAACTAATGCAGTTGATCATATCCTGCCGCCACTTTGATTCACAAAATTTTACACAAGAAATGGGATTTTATCGACTTTACTGCAGCGGCGGGGGACATAGCTACGCGTAGCAATCTTGTTAGAGTTATTACGGCTTTTTTAAAAAAACGATATAACGCTTTTTAGCCGAGTTGCGACGAAGTCGAACTCGGCTTATAATTTGATGAATGGTGTCTAAGCGTCCGGGCGTCCGGGCGTCTTGGCGTCCGGGCGTCTGGGCGTCCTGGCGTCAACTTTTGGTTTCCGCACGATATCTTGAGAACCACATGTCATATGTAAATGAAACTTTGCACAGACATGAGTTATGATTAGAGGAAGATCCCTATTGATTTTGGGGTTTGTGTGACAAAGGTCAAGGTCACAAATTCTAAAAATAGAACAAAAATTTGACTTATTCGTTTCCACACAATATCTCCAGAACCACATTACACATCCAAATGAAACTTGGCATAGACATTAGTTATGATTAGAGGAGGAACCCTATCGATTTTGAGGTCTGTGCAACAAAGGTCAAGGTCACAACTTCTAAAAATGTAACAAAAATTAAACAGTTCAATAAAGCCTAAAATCACATGTTCGGTATTATTTGACAACAAAAATTGCTTAAAAAACTTTACTGTTCATACAAAAGTAGTTTTTATACTGCTAGATCATTTAAATTCATTTTATAGTTCTAATTATGTTCACCAACACACTTTTTTGGGGTGTCAATAACTTAAAAATTAGGTTGAATGAAAAGTCAGAATTAAAAAAGGGAGGTAATAAAACTAAGGGAGGTAATTAATTTAATATGAAGAAGTACTCAATATTACTAAAAGTTTTTTTTTGCAATGTCCAGTAAAAATAAAATCTTAGATGAAAAAAAACTACATTTGTGTATTCTGATTTTTTGTAAATTATTGATTTCAGCAATACATATTACCTGAAGTATAAGGGGAACCCCTGCTCAAATTTTTTTTGAATGGTGGTCTGAAATGGGTTGTACATATGCCTGTGCCCATGAATTTTTGCATCAAAAGGTAGCAATTTTATATACCATCACCATTTTTATATGCTACCACCATATCAAAAAATCGCATTGGCATGAGCATGCACTCTATTACGTTTCCTGTGCCAAAACATGAACGTAAATTGACTAAAATTGGCGATTTTGGATAAATCTGGAAGATGCATGCTCTTTGTCATGTCACAATCAGTTTTGATGACGTTGCTGCACCCATATACTTGAGTTTCGAATTAAGCAATATATCAACTAAGATTTACCAAGTAAAGCTGAAAAGAAAACTACGTTTGAAAATAGAGTTAATTCTGGGGCCAAATGTGCCTATTACCGTACATACTGCCTTATACATTTGAAATCACAAAGACAAACTATCCGTTTAAACATAATTATATGATACAAATGTACATGGCGCAAATCCCTACAACACTACATCCATGTATCACGATAATGAGACGCTGTTTATGGAATCGTCTTTCATGTACTTTGCATAAGCCTACAAAAGATGCGAAAGTGACTTAAAAGAAATTATTAATGTATTCACCAATAAAGGAAATTATGTAATTTAATGTGTTTTTGTTCCAGCATATTGGGCTATGGCTATTACAGTTAATATAGTTTTGAGTGTAGTCATATCGTTAATAACTAACATGGTAAGTTAAATTGCATCGTCAACCAAATATCACTATAAACAGCTAAATAGATAAAATATAAGTTCATACACGACCGACAAGACTAGAAAATAGTGGTAATAACAAAATTACCTTGAAGAATTCATCGTGTGAATATTATTCTGTTATAACTCCACTTTTTGAAAAATTAGGGATAACAATGCAATTCAGCTAATTTTACACTGATATATCTCGCTATGGTGAGATCACTCTACATTAGTGAGTTTTTGTAGGATTTTCAGGGTACCGCCGGAGTTATATCTCCATTGTCCATAAGAAAAGTATATACATCCGGGTAGCTAAATCGTGAGAAAGTTCAACCCTTTCGTCGCTATAATGTTACATCTTCAGGAATTATAACAGTTTTGTGTTTTGAAAATCAGAATGTTACAACAACCAAAAAGGGGGGAATTAATTTTCAATGTAATGAATAAACTTCATCTCAAAGAATCAATTTACTTGCTTGTTATGTACAAAATGTCGTTTTGAAACTTTGATGCAAATTTCTAACAACAGTTTGGAAAAAAAAGACCTAAAACTTTAAATGGATTTTCCCGGTTTCAGGAAATTGTGATATACAACACTATAATATTCACACAACGAATTGCCAACGGCAAAAGTCAAAGGGACAAAAGGACAAAGTATGTAGAAATTCCTACTTGGTCCTAACTTTGTACAGACATTTCAAAAGAAATAATGGTTTGAACCGGTTTTATGGCAAGTCAAACCTCCCTTTCCATTGCGGTAGTGTCCGACAGCAACTCAACAGAAAGTACTATTGAAAGGTAGTAAACAATAGAAAAGAAATGATCACCCAGTACTAAGAAGAAAAGGGAAGTTGAATTATAGTTCGGTCCAAAACTTCAAATTTTTACACAAGGGACTCATATCTATTAAATAGCTTTTAAATGATCTTATGAAACGGGATTGTTTGAAGCCTTGATTCATAATGCGTTCGCGTATATAACTATTTCTTATGTGAAAGTCTGCATAATTTGTGCTAGCTATCGCGAAACGAATCAATGGTGAAACATACACACCGTTTGTAGGTGATGGCGGAATATCACTGTCCATGTTAAGGAAATTGATAATTCTAAAATTAAATCATTCCTTTGATCGTAGATTTTAGTACTCAGATGAGCGTTTTGGTAAAATTCGAGATGTAAGTCAAAACAAAGATGTTGATTATGAGGCTTCTGTTGTTTGTTTTATCTCTAGTTCTGGAGGATATATTGATGGGATCCGTTTAGCAAAGGATGCATTATTAATGGAAAGAATATCAGCAATGTATCTTTAATTAACAAAACACCGAAGTTATTGCTAACTTTGTTTCTGCATATGCGCATTTCGACAACTTATTTCTATTCAGTGCAGATCAAACCAAAACATATGTAAATCCATATACCGAAGGCTATGTGAAATCTGATAGAGAACAAGTAACCAGTAGAATCTAAAAAAGGAAAGCTAAGACCAGCTAAAGACAGAGCTATGTAAGAGTGAGATACTCCTTAAGTTTAACAAAATTTTCTTAAATTTAGATATTGCATGTTTTTAAATGAAATCGATTTTGGGTGAGAGAGTAGAACTCTCCGTATAAAAACTTTTTTCAAAGCCTTATTCGTCCTTCTTTATTGCTGAAGGGTCAGGATTAGCAGCCCATAACAGTAACAAGACATAACAAGATAAAACAAAACGTCATTTTATATTTTTTTTATTTCATATCTATCTTTTAAAAAAATTTTCAATAAACATCAATATCAAAATTTTACAAACCCACTGTGATGAATTCCATATAGTTTTAGCTTGAAATTCTCTTAACAATACAGTACATTTTCAATACTTGTGTTATTTGTTATCATTTGTGTCCTGTTGACAATGTTTATTTTTATGTAACTGTAAAGTAGCAAGATAGCAACAAGCAGGTGTAAAATCATGTTTTTATTCATTTATGTGTACTTAAATAAACTCATAGCATTTGTTTTCGTGTTTAATCTTACAACCTTGATATAGCTCTGATCATTTATGAATTGGCGTTATCTCTTATATATTCTGCAAAGGCTAGCAAGGATAAATTATCGTTTGTATTTTTTTAATTTACTTGTTGAATTTATCAGGTTGATTTATATTCTGATGAATTGTTTATTTAAAAGGTAGTTGGTGTGGATGGAGCACCATTTGCTTTTAAAGTTACTTGTCCAAGTCCAGCGCAGTGGCATCTTCGAGCTAAAGGATTTTGCAATGCGACGTTCCCATCATACGTATGTCTGCTTGATGACAACAACAATAGAATGATTGAAACATGTGAAAAGCGACCAGATGTTCAATCACCAGGTTTTATATGTGTTTAAAAAAATAGAAGATCTCCAAGGTCAAGACAAAAACCTTTCTTTGGCCAGACCTCTATTACCCATTAATATTGCAACCTTCTACAAATTATGCAAATGAAAGTGCTCAAACTGTTCAAAATGAACATTTACTCTTGCTTATTTTTTCCCGCTGTTTCTTATTGTGCAAGTGTCAATTAATCTAATGTAACACAAAGTACTATCTTGTACTAATCAGAGGACTTTAATCGTACTTAAAAAACAATTATTTCATCAATTCCGAGACTTTGTTGGTATGAGAAAACATATTGTTTGGTTTCATTTCCCTATTCACCTATTAATACTGAAAAATTAACGATGAAAAATTGGGTGATTCTCCACATTTATCTCACGTTCATGTGTATTTACTATTCAAACCAAATGGTGTGTATGAAAATAATTCAAAATGATTATTACTGACCAAGGACTCAACAAGTAAGGAGAGGACTCTGGAATAAAAAAAAAAGAAATTTGCGTCGCAATATGTCCGCAACATGTAAATACAAAAAATATGTCTAAAATTTCAAATTAACTTCGGTATTCAGTTATTTGGAATGTAATACAGACATGAGTGACCAAAGTGGGATAAATATTAATTCACCTGGGATGACAATGTCGATAAAAGAAATAAAGGGACAACAGAACCACCTACAATGGCTGAAAATTTTAATTACATACCACAAACTGTTAAGGAACTACACACGAAATTCACAAATATAAGACAAAAGACAAACGTAAACAACGAAGGAACTCAGGACAGCCGGACTTGGTACCGGCACTAGCAAAAGCCAGCGGTATGGGTACCCAAACCTCCCGTTTATCTGTCCCGCTCCCTATAGTTTAGTAAACAAACAAATAAAACCCAATACAGGTAGACTACTAAAACATGCAGTATTTCTACTTATAATTTGAAATAACTATGTAGATGAATACATGTATACACTTTTCCTAGCTATAAGATGTAAAAAAGTGCATAAACGAAACATTATTTTCTATTTTTGTCAAATGGAGATAAGCTACTATAGTAAGTGAGAACCATACCGTCAGTCCAAAGAACGAACAATCCATAAACAACGGCAACATCGGAAACACTAAGAAGCAAAGACACCACTTGAGCACTGGACAAAAAAGAAAAATGAAGACACATATACAGACTAACAACACGGACCGTATACTAGTCATTTGTTCAGATTTCTGAGAGAAGCAAACAGTTTTGTTATGCTTAATTAGTACAGAAAATCGCCGTTAGCTCATCTTATAAAATGAAAATACAAATATTTTTGAAATAAGCATCTTTAAAAGATCATGGTTAATGCTTTTTCCGAAGACAAAAATGCTGTTATTGTCATTACTACATAGATTATGCATTTGGTACCAATATCGTGAGTTATGCTGCATTTTATTACCTCTCAGCATAATACATTTAGAGACAATGCTTTCTCTTCTGATAATGAATTTTTTATTTGCGGTTTACTCATAGAGAAAGTACCTCATCATTGAATTTCATGTAGCATTTTGATAACTGGCCGAAATGGAGTTAACTTACAAATTTTAGCTATGGTCTGATTTTTTTGTACGTGTAATCACATTTTCGATTGCCAAGTATACATGAACTTTCGATTTCGTATTTCAGGTTACAAATATGTCATTAGAGGAGGGTATGATGGAAAACCATGCGACTCGAACAGATATCAACCATTTACATTTCGGACTGATGGGAACAGCCAATGTGTATTTGTCAAATCAAAATGTGAAGATAAAGGACAAATTTATAGTGATTCTGGAAGCACCACATCCGATGTGTCCTGTCGATGTGATAATACAAAGGGATACGCCTTTGTCACCACTCCGTCTAATACATCTGCATGTAATCCGTCATATGAAGACTGTTCGTGTTATCTGAAGTCATGTGGTAATAATATGGGTTTGTCTACTGGTAAGTTTAATAACAATGATATCAAAATTGTATCTAGTTCAATTGTTTTAGTACAGTGTAGTTGATTTATTTTCTGTAATTTGACACGTAAATTTCGAATGCAAGAAGAATAGATTTCTAGTAAATCTGGCTTCAAGACACTTTTATCCCTGTCTCGAATAATAAACGGCAATTTTGCACGTGTTATTTAGTAAAGTAAGTGAGAACGGAACCTTCAGTATAAAAAAAACGAACAATCCATGGATAACAGCAACATCGGAAACACCAAAAAACAAGGACACCACATGAGTTTGTGACAAAAAAGAAAAATGAAGACACACATACAATGAGCAACACAAACCCAATGACAACCGTAGTTGAGACAAGAGTTAACAGGCGTATGCTAAAGTATGATCCTTAAAACGGCACAAAGTTTCATATTTAAATTTAAGGTACTCTATTTTTTTATAACATTGCATGTAAAGGGTTTCCTGTATTCTGAAAATACTTTGAAAGCGTTATTTCCCTTCGCAAGTAATATTGTGCCTCGCTGCGTCCAACGCCAACGGCCAGAAAGGTATTTTCCCTGTCATTGTAGTCTCTAAACATCTTTTAAGTGAGAGTATATTGACAGCTAATTTTGAAACTGAAAGAAATATCATTTTTGTCGTTGATTTTACAAACATTGAACCAGTAATCGACCAAATCCACCACTGAATTCTTGCTGCCGATTCACTTTCATATTTGTACTTCAGGAAAACTGTTTTTAAAAATTGGTATATTGGTATTTAAGTGCATACAGCATGTACAGTATTTATAAGAGATGTAATTTACATGTTGTGAACTTTTGATTATCATTAAAAATGGATACCTTATGTCATTAATAGATTATACATGTTTGGAAACAGATTGCGTTGAAAGGCATGTAAATAATGAACCCAGTGCGAATAAAAGGTAATATTTCAGTTGTGGATTTACTTATTCTGACGATATTTGCGTTTTCATAGTACACTTATAGTACACTTATATTTAACGGTCAGGAACATTTATTATCAAAACTGTGATCTTCAATTTAAATCATTGCTTAAAATACAACTTGTATCATGAACATATACATAAATTTCTTTAATTGCGTGTAGTGCTGTTAACACAACTACGACGGAAAATTCAAAGATCTCAAGCATCATCTGTTACAGATATAATATTACAGGGAAAGAAAAAACTTACATTGAATAAAAATAATTTATAAAAAGTGAAAAGTTTAAACCTGATCGTTAAATGTATGCAACTTAAAATGAGCAATAAATAAACAATTGTGTACGCCACAGACTGTCATGTGCTTCTATCTGCATTTATTAACTCAAAAACGAGCTATTCTACGAATACGGTTGCAAGAATTGATGAATATCTTGCTTATAAATAAATTTCCGAATAAGTTGTACCATAATTAGATTTACAGATGATAATTGTTTCATGAAAGTCCTGATACTCTGGGCACATATCATCAGAGTCAATGACAAAAGCTAACAAATAACAAAATACCGCAGTTACTGTACATTTATTTTCTGCATATGCGCATTTCGACAACTTATGTCTCATCAGTGCAGATAACACCTAAACATTTGGAAGTCCATTAACCGAAAACGTTTAAAAGCAAATAGAGAACTAATAGCTAAAAGGATCTAAATAGAAAAGCTAACATTCAGCTAAGGACAGAGCTATGCATGAGGGAGATACTCCTTAGTTTTCAACAAACTTTTGTAAAATTGAGATATTGCAAGTTTCAAAAAAATCGGTTTTCGGGTCAGCACCGAAGTACTGACTACTGGGTTGGTGAATACCCTCGGGGACTAACAATCCACCAGCAGAGGCATCGGCCCAGTGGTAACAAATAACAAAATACCGAAGTTACTGTAAATTTATTTTCTGCATATGCGCATATAACAAGTTAGGATATGGATTGAAAAATCTAACAATCAAATACAAGCATAACATATGACAGCCCGTTAAACCCAGACAATAGACCAACTATTTAAGTGTCAAGAACAGGTTGGGGGAAACCCCAATTGACTATAATATCCCAATTCGGATATATGTATATATCCTAATTGGGGTATTTAACCAGTTTTTTATTGATTATTTTTTCACATTTCAATGACGCGTAATGAAACGTAAAACTTAGTGATTTTAGATATCAAATGGCATATCGTCATCTTCTTAATGATGTTGCATTTCCGAAGCAGATACATTTTAAGAATGTAAAATATACACTGGATTCTGTCAAAAATTCAAGATTATCACAATTTTAACTGGCTGTATTATTAAGGCAAGAGAAACGGGAAGTCTGTGGAGTATTTTTAGATAAAATTGGAAGTTTAGTTTGTAAATATATGTAAAGATATTGAGGTTTCAAACACCATTGTAACACCCTTCATTTTGTACATTTATAGTGTTTTTTTAAAGAAATGAACAAAGAGAGAAAACTCCAGAAGAAATCTAAGGTCATGTTCATATGACTTTTTCTCCATACTTCATTTATTTAATAATCAAAAACTTTCTTTCTTAAACTCGCAAACTTTGCTTAATTTGACTGTAGATAGAGATTTCTTCGAGAGAAGCAGCATAGAACAGTTGTTAGCACATTCAAGCTTAAGTTATCGCTCAATTAAAGTGACTAATTTTTTTATTCATACATCGATCTGCAGAAAATTTGCATTATCCTTTTGATACAGCATTAAAACCACAAAATGTTATTAACAAATAACTGGTTAAATATCCCACTTGGGATATATTCATACATCACAATTGGGATATTATAGCCGACTTGGGGTTTCCAACAACCTAAAGAAGTATGTTATATGCCATAGACAAACCCTTCAAATTATATTAATTATATTGTATAGTCTAAAATGTTTTACTACATGGTATGAAACCTATCACTTCTAATATGTAAATTGGGGCATAAAAATTCTAATAATATTCAATAAGATAAAATCAACGATTCTTTACTACGTGTGAGGTTTGAATAAATTGTTTCAGAAAAACAGTTGTTAAACATGATGATATCACAGAAGTAAAAGACGATGTCGATTACACAGGTATATATCTACTTAATGTTTTAACAATTTAGAGTGTTTTTGATTTACAATTACAATTCACTTCAATTCTGCGTAGTTAAATCATATTACCCTAAGCTAGTGGACAGATACAACATACAGAAAAATACAGGACCTTCATCATTTCGATTGTAAGAGAACTTGCCATTATAAAACAGTGAGATGTGAGAAATATAAACAGGTAGGCAGAATAACATTTAGAAATTACAAAAAATAATTAAATAGAATTGTAGAGCGTACATCTTTCGCATGGGGAATATTTCATACGGACTGTATTTTTAATATCCCTTAAATGCCTATTTTGCAGATATCTGGAAAATGTTAACGATTGCTGCATTGGTAACAATTATATTTATGGGTATTTATATAGTATCAGGTAATTATCTGTTTCAACTTTTTACTTAAGGATGTTTGCTGGTCATGTTTGTGTATTTCTGTCAGATTTTTGGACTTCTCTGGTTTTATCCATTTAAAAGCTTAATAACTTTTTGCCCGGTGACCCCCTAATTTTTCTCCATAATTTTATTTTATACATCTTTGGGGGCATTCTGACAAAATTTTATTCAATTGGTGTTATTTTGTCACATTAATTATTGGATAAACATTCCACGTGTTAAACTTATGAAAAATGCAGAGGAGTTCAGTTTCCCGCCATTTTTTCAAACACTTGAATCTCAATAATTACATCGGTAACCTATTAATTTTTTTCACTTAAATTGCTTCTCTTAAAATTTTATAACCAAAAATCACATTTAATCGGAATTGTTGTTATTTTAAAGTTGACCAGCGAACATCCTTAAATCATAAACACTCAGTGACAAATATGCGAAAAAATTTATCTAACAACAGCAAATGTTCGTGACAATTTATGCATCATAAATAACAAAGTATAAAAAGTTTGTTTAGATCAAAATGAAATCAATCACGAGAACTTTTGTTACGATTTTATACAAATATGTTCAAAAGCTGCACAATCCTGCGCATTCCCGCGACCATGAAGTATCTTGAGGTGTTTCACTCATTTTGTGTCAGATTTTTGAACTTAATGCATTGGAATTAATTGCACGCTGAGCCACAAAACATTATTTCTTAAATTACAGAAAAACTTCTGACAAAAAAATTATGGTATTCACGATATTCCATCATGGTGGTTGTTAATTTTCTATTCAGTTTCAATTGAAAATCTGGAAGTTTTCGGTTTCCCGTCAAAATTTCAAACGGCTTTAATTCCAACATGAGAACACTGACCTATCGATTGTTTTGTTCAAAATAATATTTTTGCAATGGTCTAAGGCACTAAACCATCAATTTAAAATTCTTAGGAGTGACATGCCTTAAGCTATCTCTTTCAAACATTTATCTGTGTTGTATTGAAAATTGATATGGGTTGATAAAAAATAACATGACAACATCATGGGTCAGTGCGCTTCTATTGACATCATGGGTATTTCTTCTCCGAAATTACGCCATCGCAGGTCACATGGTGGAAGAGTGAACTACTATATTGAAAGCAAACGTAAAAACCTCGTTAATATAAAGATCTATATACTGTTTTCAAAAACAATGGGTGGCATGGCTTGTTCTCTAAACTTTGTTCAATTCCTGTAACACAACTTTATAAAATCTCTTTGGAGTGTGATACTATGTCTGTAAATAGTCCGCTCTATGAATGTTCGAAAATTATTGATGCCTTCTGTTTTCATAGACTTTATCTGAAAATAGACAAGACCGATGAACACGTTAAACAATTTTTGAAGATTAAATATATTGATAAAGGAATTGACCTTAAAGATATTGCAGGCATTTTTGGAGACCCGGATATTCAAAAACTTGTACCCGTCTATTTTGACAACCAGGACATGCCTGTCATTTCTTTTTCTTATATATAAAAACCTACTAGAAACATTTTTTTGAATTACTCTTCTATCACCTGTGATGCTGATTTCGAGAAAAAAAACTACCCTAGCAGCTGAGAATGTTCCTAGTCGCCATATCGCTATGACCCTTGTGGACTTATATTAACGGGGAATCTAAACATTATTGAAAATAAAGAAGTTCGACAATTCTTTCGAAAAGGGCTTAAATATCGCACACCTTCTAAAATAAACTGGCAAGCTTGTTTTGATATAATTAAGGATGCAGTTACCAATAATTGTAAAAAATGGCGCAGACGATCGAGGAAGTGCAGACAAACATGCTCTAAATTTGTTTAAAGATAAAATTATAACAAAGGTCACCAACAGAATAGATTTTGATAAAGATAATTATTTCGAGTCGCGTCCTTAGCTGTCTGTTAAAGAAATTAAGTCAACATTGAAGGAACTTGGTCAAAAATTTGTGTTTTACCTGTTGACAAGTGTTCTAACAATATTGCTATTGTCTGAAAGAAATACTACATCGATGTCCAACAAAACCAACTGGACAAGTCAGACACTTTCAAACGTACCAATTTTGACGGAAAAACCTTGACAAACAACATTATAAGAATACAGAAATCCTTAAAGTTCCACCTAAAGGTAACACCTTGCGTACCATGTACTGGATTTCTAAGCTTCACAAAAATCCCTTTGCATCGTTTTATTTGGGCATCTAGTAAGTGTTCTACTACTAATTTATCCATCCATTTAACTAGTTCACTTACTTGTATAAAGGAATTGGTTATTAAATATTGTGAAAAAACTTATCAAAACTCGGGTGTAAATTACTTTTGGAGTGTAAAAATTTCGATTGATAAACTACAATCTATTCAAAGACCAGTCTCACCCATCGAGAGTTATAATTTTTCCACACTTTATACTACCATTCAACATATGCTGATTAAATCAAAATTGGGACAACTTATTAAATGGTCTTTTAAATTTTCTGATCTGCAGTTCGTTTGTTCTAACAAAAAGCAATGATTATTCTCTAATATTATAGAAAATAATTATTGTTCCTGGACATGTGATGATATGATAAATGCACTCAATATTTTGCTGGACAACATTTTTGTTCATTTTGGCAACACTATTTATCCACAGGTCATAGGTATTCCCATAGGTACAAATTGTGCACCCCTCCTTGCAGATCTTTTTCTATTCTGTTACGAAAGAGACTTCATGAAAAAAAACTTCAAAACGGAACCATATCAAACAGTGATAATCTTATTTCTATTTTCAATGAGAACAGCTGGTATATTGACGATATCCTTACTATTGACAATCCCCAGTTTTTAGATTATGTAGGTATTATTTATCCACAAGAACTGATATTAAATAAAGCTTACAATGATTCCAAATACTGCACTTATCTGGATCTTACTATCATTGTTGACGCTGGTAAAATAAAAGCTAAAATATATGATAAAAGGGATGATTTTGATTTCACTGTAACTAATTTCCCTTTTCTTGACGGCGTATATTTCTCAACTAGTACGATTCGCACGTGTTTATTCTACTCTTGACGATTTTAATGAACGTTACCTTACTATCACAACCAAACTTTTACAACAGGATTATAGATTTTATAAGTTGTTGAACACCTTTAAGAAGTTTTATAACAGATATGAATATTTAATGTCTAAATATGGCGTTACTCGCAAACAGCTTATTACTAAGGGCATTTCTAATCCTGGTTTTTATGGTAATGTTGTTAAAAAATGCCAGAAACGGATTAAAAATCCAGAAAAGCTGGGACGTAACTTACATTCATTTACGTAATAGGGGATATTGACAAAATACTCTGCTTGCATCCATTAAATTAAGTTTGAGATCTAGTGACCTGAAAATTTTAAATTTATGCTGGCCTCTCACTGATACTGCCGATGTCTACTGAAATATATGATGATTCTTGACCAAATCCTGCGGGAAGTTTTGGGTTTGATTTTTCTTCCGTAGTGCAGCAGTTTTTACCAGCAGACTAAGCTCCTTTAGCTAGCCGGCAGTTTAGCGGCGAGCACCCCTCGACCCATCTTTCAAAATTACGTATTGTCATATTCTCTTATTTCAAGATTGTGGTCATGGGGTTAGTAGTCTACCTGTATTAGGTTTTATTCGTTTGTTAACTAAACTATAGGGAAACGGGACAGATAAAGGGGAGGTTTGGATACCCAGAAACCGGTTTAACCCCACCGCTGGCTTTTGCTGGTGCCGGTACCAAGTCCGGCTGTCCCTAGTTCCTATCTTTGTTTACGTTTGTCTTTTGTCTAATTTGTCATTTTCTTGTGTAGTTCCCTTGCAGATCGTAACATGAAATACTAATTTTCAGCCATTGTAGGTGTTTCCTGTTGCCCCTTTTATTTCATGCAATAAGGTACAATTGACAATCGGCAAATTTTGCAGAAAAACAATATGTTGACGTTCGGAAATCTTTTAAATGTGCCAAATCTGTATTTCATATTTGTATCAAAGTTATGTTGAGCAAAAATTATGTTCCGGTGTAAATATTGCAGAGTTTTTTTTTATTATGTATAATAATTCATCAAAAACTATTTACAAGTATTTTCAGTAGTTATTACCTTACTTGGACGCCTATTTAGTGGCATGTAAGTAAATGGTAAATTGGAGTGTGATGTGATACGTGTACCCACGATCAATCATTACGAAAAAATTATTACTGAGCATTTTTTATGTGTGCAAGTTAAAACATTTCGCAGATTTTTTGCTTTGTTCGTGTTAATGTCTTGTCCTAATATACTAAAAAACAGAAAAAACGCATCACTTGTTCAATGTTGTTAAGCTTCCTTCATATATTCCCAATGTCGGCTCTTTTTATGTTATTTTTAAATTTTAAAAGTCAAGAAAAAATTTTTTTTTTTAAATCTCTCACTGTAAAGTACCACCGCCGGTTTCAATTGAATGCGTCACAAAGGAAAAGTCAAAAAATCGTTCTTCCTAGAATGGGCTTGTTCGGAAGTTGTATTGTCTACAGTTGAAAAAAATAGTTCTTTTTACTACAACTTACAGGTAGGACCATAAAAGGTTCAAAATTCAACCTTTCAATCATTTTTGATTTTTTTTATGAAAAGGTGTTTTGGGAAAAGAAGTTGGGACTTCAAAACTGTTTCTTTTTTCCAGAATTTTGTCTCCTTGATAAGAGAAACAATCTGTTAACATTTCAAGATTTTCCTACAAGTATCATGAGAGATATTTGCTTTTGAATTCTTAGGTACATCATAGGAATACACGTGAGTGTTGCGTTTCTTTTGTTGTTGAGTATATTTTGAGATTTAATGCCCATCCACGGCTGCTTTCATTGGTCTTGAACTAATTATAATGTGTCATCGTTATTTGATTGATGTTTGAGGCCAACTTCAGCAATATTTCAGCTATATCGTTGCGTGAAATACTCAGTATATTGAAAAATTATATTAAAGAATATAAAACCATAAAGCTTTATACAAGTGACAAAACAAATGTGTAAATATTAAAAAAACATAATAGAAAAATTGTCAGTTTGACTTTTACAATATATAAAACTTTAAGAATAATCCATTGAAATAAATAAATTCATTTAAATCTTATTAAATAAATAGATTGCTTTTAAAAATTGAACGATTTTGTTGAAGCAATGAAGGCTCATGGTGACTTCAAGATGAAGAACAGCAATTAAGTGTTGTTCAATTTCTTGGTTTGTTAAGACTTATCTGATGTACATTATTCCTATTATTTCATTGTTTATTCAGTATCTTCGTGCTAGCATTGAAAAAAACTGCAAATGATTCGATCAACTCCGAATGGATCTAGTGGACTGAGTCCGTTTCTTGGACAAAACGGAGGTTTAAAATATTCTCTATTATTCACATAAATACAAGTATAAAAGTCAATTATCACTGTTAACGCTGTGCATACTACTAGTTTTCATCCTTTATAATCCGGATTCTTGTTGTGATTTATCTCTTGAAGAATACTAAAACAGATGGTTGTTAATAACTTGCTTAGATCAGAATATTGCAGTGTCTAACACTCATTTCTAATATGCTTTTATGTGGTGGAAATACATAAAAAGTGTTGTAACGGTAGTAATAATTCAAAAACATCACTTTTGTCATTGTTACACAATTTTTTTTTCAATTAAAAAAATAAAAATTGTCGAAACGTTTCAGTTGCTATGAGTTAAGGATGTTCGCTGATCTTTTTTTTAAATTTTTTTTTTGATTGAGGGACTCTCATGCTTTTCGAGCTATTTAAATGCATCATAAATCTTTTACCTCAAATTTTCTAATTTCATTTTATACACCATAATGAGCATTTTGACATAATTTCATTAAAAATATATTTTTTTTATTCTTGGTTAAACGCTAAACGCCAAATTTTCCATCACGTGTATTTAAAAAAACAAATAAGCAATCTATAGCTTTTCCCCTTAAATAACTATTTATCAATTGTCGTTTATCAGAAATCATATTTAGTTTTAATTCGAGCGGCAAACATCCTTTACTAACATATAGTCGTTGTAAATATAAAAATCAGTGTAAAAACGTTTCTTCGTGTAACCGATTTTCACGTTACTTTTATTTTTAATTTCGTTAATATCAATAACTTTGATATATTTAATGCTTTTTTCATGCAGTTCATGTTAATGTAAAAAAATTAAATTTTTTGTTTTACTTTTATTGCAGTTTCATGGAAACATTATCGTGTAACAGGTAATACTTGTCATTCCAATTGTAACCGTACATTGTCGTAAATATTTAAAGAAAAAGGAAAATAAAGGAGGAGCAAATATTACAATTACGCTTGGGATAAAGTAGTTGGATTAAGCATAACCAATACACCTTCATTGGTGTTTTGTTGGTGATTTAATACCCCTGCCTTAAAAGGTGGAGGTATATAGGATTCCTCTTGTCCGTCCGTCCGTCTTTCCGTCCGTCCGTCCGTCCGTCCGTCACACTTTCGTTTCCGGACGATAACTTGAGTTTGCTTTGAAGGAAAGTTTTTGCGTTCCAGAGTTGCTTGATTTAGACAAAATCTTTAAATTTAATGGTTTCCGGACAATAACGTGAGTTTGTTTAGAAGGAACGTTTTAATATTTTGGGATAATGTTTCTGTTTATAAAATACAGGTCAAGTTCGATTTTGAGCTTGATTGAGTTTTGCGTTCCAGAGTTATTGCCCTTGATTTAGGCAGAATCTGTAAATTTTATAGTTTCCGGATGATAAATTGAGTTAACTTTATGAGAGAATTTTAATATCTTGGGACAGTATTACTAATTCTACAATACTGGTCAAGTTCTATTTTGATCGTGATCAGATTT
This sequence comes from Modiolus philippinarum, assembly GCA_002080025.1. NCBI lineage: Eukaryota > Metazoa > Mollusca > Bivalvia > Mytilida > Modiolidae > Modiolus > Modiolus philippinarum. The sequence continues at coordinate 18,084 of MJUU01016511.1, read as the reverse complement.
TGTGTTCCAGAGTTATTGCCCTTGATTTAGGCAAAATCTATAAATTTTATGGTTTCCGGATGATAG
>MJUU01016510.1:1603-32644 GCA_002080025.1 Modiolus philippinarum | reverse complement strand
AAAATTGACAATTTACACAATAAACTGTGGACACAGGATATGTCTTTCGCCAGCCCCTTGCATCGCCTAAATTAATGCTCATTGATCTGCTGCAGCAGCTATAGAAATAAATATGATGAGATCACTCATTCATTTTTACAAAGGGGCCAGGGCCATCATCTGAGCGTGGAATCTGTTTGTACTCCTCCAAACCAAACTGCATGTCAAATATGATATCAAGTAGCCAGGACTACTGGTACAGGCTAACTGCTAGCTAAAACTTAAGGTGATCTTTCATGTGTGACTAAGGGACCAGGGCCAACATCTGGACATGAAATCGGTACATACTCCTCAAGATGCAACTGCATGTCAAATGTTAAGTTGCTAGGACTAGTGGTAGAGGCTGTACACTTAGTGATCACTCATGCGTGACTAAGGGGCCAGGGCCACAACCTAAGTAGGGATTTGAGTCCTACCCATACTAATGCAACTGCACATCAAATACTATGGACTTACAACTAACATTAGCTTATTAATTCACAATAATTTGCAATTGTTGATGCCGCAGACGCCCCAAGAAACACTATACCTTAGTCTCCCTTTCGCAACTTCTTGCCACAGGCATGACAAAACGGGGTGGGGTCCAAGCACTGAGAAATAAACTATGGAATCAATGATGCTAATTAGGCTCAGGATTAGCCAATGCTAGGAATTTCCACTTTTCAAGAAATGCAACATGTCAGAATCTGCGAATGCACAGAGCAAATATTGACAAATGCAAATATTGACATATTGTAACATAAAAATTATTTCTAGAAGCTGACAAATTGTCATGTACAATGTATAATGGAAAAAAATATGATTTTTATTTATGGAGATCAGGTGGGATCATCCTTGCATCATGTTGCATCACAACTTTATTCTTACATATAAAATCCTAAACTGCAAAGGTACTTAATTAAATACAAATGAAATTCCGATCCCCTGCATTTATTTCCAAACATCCTTGGCTTAAATTATACAAATGCAGAATTTCCAAGCTTAATAAACTGCTGCGCCAACAGCGCATGATACGCCCGTCCACTGTAAAGTCAAACTTTATGGCGTTGTTAGACCACAACAAAATTAAGATTGAAAAAAAAACTAACAGAATATGTGCCTTACCAAGGTATAACAATTAACAAAAATCAAATTAAATTTCACAAAGTCCAAGGGCCATAAGAACCAAGCGGAACCAAAATCATACTTGATCTGTATCTCACCTAGATATACATTGTACTTACATACCAAATATGCAATTCATATGTCAAGTGGTTAAAGTAAAAAAACTCTGGAAACCTATATTTTAAAAATTTCAATAAGTCAAAGGGCTATAACTCTGTACAGAATCAACCGACCAAAACCAAATTTATACTTGATCTGTATTTCACCTAGATATACTCATATTTCAAATATGAAATCAATATGTCAAGTGGTTACAGGGAAAAAACTTCGGAAACCTATATTTCTCAAAATTTCACTAAGTCTTAGGGCCATAACTCTGTACAAAATCAACGGATCAGAAAAATTCGAACTTTAACTGTATCTCACCTAGATATACTCATATACTAAATATGAAATCAATATGTCATGCAGTTACAGGAAAAAACTCTGGAAACCTATATTTCTCAAAGTAAATTTCACTAAGTCCAAGGGCCATAACTTTGTACAAAATCAAACGACTGGAACCAAATGCAAACTTTTATCTGTTTCTCAGCTAGATATACTCATATACAAATATGAAATCAATATGTCAAGCGGTTACAGAAAAACTCTCTGGAAACAAAAAAGTTATTAGACGGACAGACGGAGGGTATACCATAATACGTCCGTCTTTTGACAGGCGTATAAAAACTCCCGAAAAGGTCCAATCGCCCTCTTTTATTAAAGTAACTATACAGTGGGTAATATGTAGGAAGCTGGATTGCAATTGGCTTTAAAAAATAATTATATGTAGGAAATAAGACATGGAAAAATCTTTAAAAGTGCCTATCAGTATTTACAAAGACTCTTGATTAGCCAGAACAATCTCCCCTTTCGTGGTTCACAGGAATTTTTTCCAGTGTTTCCCGCTTTGTGCAAAACATTCTTTTCCCGATTTTACATGCACTTTTTTGTGGCAACTCTGTTTCTCGTTTACTTTATGTAAGATGCCAACCAAGCACTGCTAGCAGCTACCCCATCGAGATCTATTCAAAACACAAAAAATGTGTACTACATGTACTAGTACTATATTGGGTGATGGGGAGGTTCTGACAAACGGGGGGTGTTTTTTCATATTTTTGTATACAATAGGTACATTTGAACTTTTCCACTGAAGGGGTCTATAAAATACAGTCTCTGAGGACATTATAGAATAATTCCTAAATTCTCATCCATTAAAAATTTGGAGTGGGCGAGCGAATTGTATCTTACATTTTTTATTAATTTTGTGGGAAATGCTGCCATATTCATGATTATATTAAAAGAAATTTATCCAAACTGGCCAAAATTGAGAATAATTTTTTTTTCAGGCAGTGAAAAAAATTTGGGCAGGTTGTGATGAGAATTTAGGATATTTCAATTATGGCCTATTGGAGATCAGATAGTAGTTACATGTACAATGTATAATAAATTTAGAACATTTTACTATTATTTGATTTCAATCAGTGGTATCTCATTTAGGAACTTATCTGGTCTGGTAGTTAAGGTGGATTGACACAGTGCATTAGATTGGCACATACTGAATATCAAGTCGGATGCGGAATTGACTAGATTTTTAAGCTGGAATGTTTTATTTCAGCCTTTTCATTGAGACGTCATAATAAATTGACAAATTCATAATACAAAATGTATACACTTTCCCACGAATAATCTCCCTTTTGCAGTAAATGTTGTGTATTTCTTAAACATGTTAAACTATATAAATATCTCTCTTAATTTAACAGCACAATATAGATTTAATATAAGCTCAACAGATACATGTGACTGAAGTGTATGTCTCTAAAATATCAAATACATGTAAAAGTAAAAAAATCTGTCTGGTATCCATTTCATAAGATAGCCAAACAGTAAGCATGTTCTAACAGTTCCCTATATATATATTCTTTGTAAATATCACTGATGTAAATATCACTGATAAATCCTGAATTTGACCTGATTTTCAAAGCCAGATATCAGGAAGAGATGATCAGCAACATATCATTTTTATTTTATTTTTGGAATATATGATTTATGACCTACATAAATTGTAATATCTTAAAAACATAGGTAATCAATGATTACAAAGTTCCCCTCATTATGGCACATTGTCACAGCGACCAAATTTTGCCTGTATGCCGACATACTATATATCAAAATTGCATGCATATGCAAGGTTACCTGAACCAACAACGTACAGTTACTGAGCTATGAACTCCGCTGTACACATTAATGTAAGTCATTCATGCGTAAAATGTAGGTTTAAGTGACCTAATTTTGTCTGAATGCCGAGCTACCATCACAGATGCATGCACATGCAGGATGATCCTACCATGTACAGTACCTGAGATCTGATCCCTGACAGGAACTCGGATGTAAGTCAGTCAAGTGGCAAATGTAGGTCAAAGTGCTGACCTACCATCAGAGATGCATGCACGTGCACGGTTAGATGATCCTACCATGTACAGTGAATGAGATTTGAACTTGGAAGTAAACTTGAATGTAAGTTGGTCAAGCAAAAAATATAGGTCAAAGTGACCTAATTTTGCCTGGATGCTGACCTACCATCAGAGATGCATGCACTTGCAAGGTTAGATTGATTAGTTAGAGTTTAACGTCCAATGAGCAATATTTCAGCTATATCAGGACGAGAGCAAGGTTAGATGATCCTACCATGTACAGTGACTGAGATCTGAAATCATATGTAAACTTAAATGTAAGTCACTCAAGCGGAAAATATAGGTCAAAGTGACCTAATTTTGCCTGGATGCTGACCTACATTGTACCATCAGAGATGCATGCACATGCAGATGATCCTGTCATGTACAATGACTGAGATCTGAACCCGGATGTAAACTTGTAAGTCACTCAAGCGGAAAATATCGGTCGAAATGACCTAATTTTGCCTGGATGCTGACCTATCATCAAAGATGCATGCACATGAAAGGTTAGATGATCCTACCATGTACAGTGACTGACACCTGAAATCGGATGTAAACTTAGATGTAAGTCACTCAAGCCGAAATTATAGGTCAAAGTGACCTAATTTTGCCTGGATGCTGACCTACAGGTACGATCAGAGATGCATGCACGTGCAAGGTTAGATGATCCTACCATGTACAGTGACTGAGGTCTTAACTCATAAACTTGAATGTAAGTCACTCAAGCAAAAAATATAGGTCAAAGTGACCTAATTTTGCCTGGATGCTGACCTACCATCAGAGATGCATGTACATGCAGATGATCCTGTCATGTACAATGACTGAGATCTGAACCGGATGTAAACTTGAATGTAAGTCACTCAAGCGGAAAATATTGGTCAAAGTGACCTAATTTTGCCTGGATGCTGACCTATCATCAGAGATGCATGCACCTGAAAGGTTAGATGATCCTACCATGTACAGTGACTGAGATCTGAAATCGGATGTCAACTTAAATGTAAGTCACTCAAGCCGAAATTATAGGTCAAAGTGACCTAATTTTGCCTGAATGCTGACCTACCATCAGAGATGCATGCACATATGCATGCAAGGTTAGATGATCCTACCATGTACAGTGACTGAGATCTGAACCCCGATGTAAACTTGAATGTAAGTCACTCAAGCGGAAAATATTAGTCAAAGTGACCTAATTTTGCCTGGATGCTGACCTATCATCAGAGATGCATGCACCTGAAAGGTTAGATGATCCTACCATGTACAGTGACTGAGATCTGAAATCATATGTAAACTTAAATGTAAGTCACTCAAGCCGAAATTATAGGTCAAAGTGACCTAATTTTGCCTGGATGCTGACCTACATTCAGAGATGCATACACATGTATGCACAGTATGTGTATGCACAGTTAGATTATTGTACTATGTATAATAACTGAGATATAAACTAAAATGTAAATTTGAATGCAAGCCACTCCAGTGGAAAATATAGGTCAGAGAGACCTAATTTTCTTGGAGGCTGTGAGTTAACCCAAGATGCACCTGCATGTTAAGTTTGAAGACCCTACACTGCATAGTTACTAAGATATATACCCAAATGTGGAGGCCGATACGGTCGCCGGGGATACTCCAATAGTCCCCCTAAACTTCGTAGAGGCGAACTAATAAAAAATTCTGTCCGATTTTTTTATTAGGCTCGAACTATGGCACGCCATTCTCTTCACAACTACTGAGGAAGACATTGTGCAAAATTACACATCAAGATTTTTTAATTACGCACTGACAGTTTTTAAAATGCACGGAGATTGTTAAAATGCACCAAGAAATAAAAGTATGCACTGAGAAATTATTCTTACACACTCAGAATTAATTTAGAAATAAATTTAACACACTCAGTTTTGTGAGCACTTTCTCTGCGCAGATTAATATTCATGTAATATGAATTATTCAACAATACATCTCGGTCTTTGGTGTGTATTTATTTTGATGCTAGGGTTACTTCGGACTTCCAAATAAACAAAGCTTCTCTGGGAACATGATCTATTCATGCTAAATTTTTTTTCATGAAATTCATGAAAGGGTGCATTCTTTTGGCATGTTAAGCTACATTAATTGGGATTGCAAAGTTTCATCAAAAGTCTGCATTGGAATTGCAAATTTAGTCTATGATGGTATCAGGTTTCAGAATTGAGACCTGTATCTAATTCCCCCAAAATAGTTTTCAATAACCCCTACATTGGAGATCCAAAAAGGGGGAGGGGGATTCTGGGGTTGGAACCGCCCCTTTTTTCGACAATCGCATATTTTTGAATAAATATAGATCTTGATGTTATACTGATAAATACAGTTCAGGGATTTTTCAGGGTATTTTTTGACATAGCATTTTTTTTAAATAGCATTCATCCAATTTGGGAATTTTTTATCGACAATAGATGAATTTTGGGAAATTGTAATATGAATCTTTAAAATTGATGTTAATTTAGATAAAATCATTTGAATTTCATATTTTTATATATTACAACTATATCAAAAAGCTTATGATAACACCAGAAACATGATGAAAACCTGGCAGGCAGTTAGAAAAAAACATGAATCCATGTTAAAGTTGTTACCTTCAGTTGCACAATTCTTTAATGAGAAAATGTGCATTGAAAATTTTAAGGTGCCTGCAGAAGTAATAGGATACAAAATCCGGAAAGTTTTTTCTCCTATCTTGTTCCGAATTTATATAACCTGGAAGTTTGCCATTTGCAATTTTGTTGACAAACCATACAGCTGTACAGACATATCGAAAACTGCCTGACCGAAGGACAAATCAGGCAAAACTTGAGTCGGTCTGGCAAAAAATATCAGTGAACAGGACACAATGTCACGTAAAAAATTGACATTTCCTATATGAGATGAAACTGTGGTCCTGTAAATTTATCTTCCGTTCTGGCAGTTTTTCCTTATTTGCCTGACCGAATGTCCTGCAAGACCGCTGGACTTTTCGATTTGTCTGCCTTAGGACTGCTTTCACTTGATTTTGACCATTCTATCGTGAATATTTACACAAAACACAAGCGGTATTCCAATTTCATGCATCCTTGAAATGTTTTCTGTAAATAAAGTGTGGGAACTTGTCAGAAAGTTTAAAAACAGGATGGTTTTGACGATTTGTTTTGTTAATATGACGACAACATGATACAGAAATAATTTGATATCCTCATCCTAATAACCAAATTTAGTAGGCCTAGTACAGTACAGAAAGAGTGGTACCGTTTACTATTTGAAAATTGGGAATTTATTTACTACAAATTGGGAAAAAAGTAAGGAAATTGCCATTGGGAAAGGGCCAATATTCGGCCCTGAGAGATGTGTAAAAAAATCCCTTAATACTCTAAAAATTTTCGTGCCTCCATCTACACAGGGGATTCAGAATGTAGAGCTTTTTATACAGTACACACATACAGAGTGTTTCAGTTACAAAACACCCTGGTCTGACATGAATGAAAACACTGACAATTGCAGGTGGAATGCACTGATATTTATGACTTTCCAGTATATTTCTTTGTAGTTAACAGCAGGAAGTTTGCTGGTGTTTACACCAAAATCTGCTAGTGTTTACTTTACTGTGTGAACTATGTCAGACTTGAGTGTAGGATAATTATTTTTATGTAAAATTATGATATTGAACCTATTGGAAAAACAGATATACATTGTGTACATGTACATATATGAATGTGCATTTAAGTACAAATGTATAAGATATGCCATCTTTAACATTTATCAAGAAAGACATCTTTTAGTTGAGGCAAATTTCATTGTGTGTACATGCATTGTAAACACTATGCAATGTCAATAATGGCTTATCTATCTTCCTAAAATTAAAGTACAGAAGAATAATTTGTGAAATTCATAATAATGGATCAAAACATCGAGGTTGCAGGAGTTGTCGTGCTAAGTATACGGCCCCACTCCTATTATTTTACACATTAAAAAGAGAAAAATGCCTCAGTCCCGCCACACAGGAAGTTGATATCATAAGGTGACCAAAATGGCAGACAACACATCCCCCTATATATAAAGTCAAATTCTAAATTTGGAATAAATCGGCCCAGAAAATTTTCACTATGTTCAATAAACATGATAAAGGTAAAAATGGCTAAGTCAAGCCAAACCAGAAGTTGATATCATAGACACAATGTAGCATTTTTAATGAAAAAACTATCAAATAAACCGCTGCGCCAAGAGTGCATAGCATGACTGTCCCCACTTAAGAGCAAACTGATTAATGCACCCTGGCTACATCGAGCTTTCAATTTCAGGTAAGTTTTTATCATCTCAGACTAACAACTCGTGGTAACAACTTCTATAATAGCTGATCACATGACATATTAGGGAGGGGACTGGAATTTTCACCTGAGTCTGGAAACTTTAACCATTGGTGGATCCAAAAGGGGGGGTTTCGGGAGGGGGTCCTGGGGGTTGGAACCCCCCTTTTTTGGACAATCATTTATTCTTTAATAAATATGCTAGTGTTTTACTAAGAAAAACCCAAAAAATTTTCGCACCTCGCTGCCCTCGGCGATGTTTAAATTCTATTTGGAACCCCCCTTTCAAATTGCCTGGATCGGCGCCTGTTAACAGTTCGTGAGTCATGTGCAACATATGATATTGTGCAACACAGTACTGAAGTTGGTATTATTATTGTTATGCTGGAAATAATCAACAGAAAATATAGAAAAATGACAAATCATGCAAATAGCGAATGGACTTGGATCGCGCTTTCCATGTTTCGAAGCTATTTCTTCAGTTCTCCAAACCGTTCATTCGCATTTTTCTGGGACAGTAAAATGCTACAGTCAGTTAGTATTGTTAGTGCAAAAATGCATTCACATGCACAAAGAAACTATGCATTCTATACCTGATATACAATCCTTATTTTCTAACGTGTATTTTCTTTCCAAGCCTTGGAATGTAGGTCAAGCCAAAGGTGTTATGAAATGCTGACCACGTGACATAGTATTGTGATGAGTGGATTTTGACGAAATGGAAATCATGTTTGTCGACATTTCTTTAAATATAAATTGCATCACTCCATAAAAATGCTAAATTGAAGCACGATAATTTGAAGAAAACTTCACATTAATTAGAAAAAAAATTTTTTCCACCAACACTTGTCGATCTCTATGAACGACAAAACAGGTACATAGGCTTCGCTATGTTAAATTTTGAGGTCCACGACGGGGATATTTTGCTACACTGAGACAAAAAATTATTATATATGTAGATAACAACACTTGTCGATCTCTATGAAGGACAAAATAGGTACATGAGGTCCACGACGGGGATATTTTGCAACGCTGAGACAAAAAATTATTATATATGTAGATAAATACGGGCAACATCGAGCTTTCAATTTCAGGTAAGTTTTTATCATCTCAGACTAACAACTCGTGGTAACAACTTCTATAGCTGATCACATGACATATTAGGGAGGGGACTGGAATTTTCACCTGAGTCTGGAAACTTTAACCATTGGTGGATCCAAAAGGGGGGTTCCGGGAGGGGGTCCTGGGGGTTGGAACCCCCCTTTTTTCTGGGCAATCATTTATTCTTTAATAAATATGCTAGTGTTTTACTAAGAAAAACCCAAAAAATTTTCGCACCTCGCTCCCCTCGGCGATGTTTAAATTCTATTTGGAACCCCCCCCCCCTTTCAAATTGCCTGGATCGGCGCCTGTTAACAGTTCGTGAGTCATGTGCAACATATGATATTGTGCAACACAGTACTGAAGTTGGTATTATTATTGTTATGCTGGAAATAATCAACAGAAAATATAGAAAAATGACAAATCATGCAAATAGCGAATGGACTTGGATCGCGCTTTCCATGTTTCGAAGCTATTTCTTCAGTTCTCCAAACCGTTCATTCGCATTTTTCTGGGACAGTAAAATGCTACAGTCAGTAAGTATTGTTAGTGCAAAAATGCATTCACATGCACAAAGAAACTATGCATTCTATACCTGATTTACAATCCTTATTTTCTAACGTGTATTTTCTTTCCAAGCCTTGGAATGCAGGTCAAGCCAAAGGTGTTATGAAATGCTGACCACGTGACATAGTATTGTGATGAGTGGATTTTGACGAAATGGAAATCGTGTTTGTCGACATTTTCTTTAAATATATATTGCATCACTCCATAAAAATGCTAAATTGTAGCACGATAATTTGAAAAAAACTGCACATTAATTAGAAAAAAATATTTTTTCCACCAACACTTGTCGATCTCTATGAACGACAAAATAGGTACATAGGCTTCGCTATGTTAAATTTTGAGGTCCACCACGGGGATATTTTGCAACGCTGAGACAAAAAATTATTATATATGTAGACAACAACACTTGTCGATCTCTATGAACGACAAAATAGGTACATAGGCTTCGCTATGTTAAATTTTGAGGTCCACGACGGGGATATTTTGCCAAGCTGAGACAAAAAATTATTATATATGTCGATAAATACGGGCAACATCGAGCTTTCAATTTCAGGTAAGTTTTTATCATCTCAGACTAACAACTCGTGGTAACAACTTCTATAGCTGATCACATGACATATTAGGGAGGGGACTGGAATTTTCACCTGAGTCTGGAAACTTTAACCATTGGTGGATCCAAAAGGGGGGTTCCGGGAGGGGGTCCTGGGGGTTGGAACCCCCTTTTTTCTGGGCAATCATTTATTCTTTAATAAATTTGCTAGTATTTTACTAAGAAAAACCCAAAAAATTTTCGCACCTCGCTCCCCTGGGCGATTTTTAAATTCTATTTGAACCCCCCCTTTTCAAATTGCCTGGATCGGCGCCTGTTAACAGTTCGTGAGTCATGTGCAACATATGATATTGTGCAACACAGTACTGAAGTTGGTATTATTATTGTTATGTTGGAAATAATCACTAGAAAATATAGAAAAATGACAAATCATGCAAATAGCGAATGGACTTGGATCGCGCTTTCCATGTTTCGAAGCTATTTCTTCAGTTCTCCAAACCGTTCATTCGCATTTTTCTGGGACAGTAAAATGCTACAGTCAGTTAGTATTGTTAGTGCAAAAATGCATTCACATGCACAAAGAAACTATGCATTCTATACCTGATTTACAATCCTTATTTTCTAACGTGTATTTTCTTTCCACGCCTTGGAATGTAGGTCAAGCCAAGGTGTTATGAAATGCTGACCACGTGACATAGTATTGTGATGAGTGGATTTTGACGAAATGGAAATCGTGTTTGTCGACATCTTCCTTAAATATAAATTGCATCACTCCATAAAAATGCTAAATTGAAGCACGATAATTTGAAGAAAACTGCACATTAATTAGAAAAAATATTTTTTTCCACCAACACTTGTCGATCTCTATGAACGACAAAATAGGTACATAGGCTTCGCTATGTTAAATTTTGAGGTCCACGACGGGGATATTTTGCAACGCTGAGACAAAAAATTATTATATATGTATTTAAATAGAAATAAAATATCCATTTTTCATGAAAATACATTCTTATAATAAAACACTTTAGAATGACTGCATAAAATTTTCCAGGTTTTAAAAGAATCTTAAAAATATCAAAATAAAAGAAAGTTAGATATTTGGCAAGGGAGGTAATTCGTTCAACTTGACATTCAGTTTCAAGGAAAATTATGCCTTTTTATACAGTTTTCCTAACATTGTAAAAGATGGTACGATGCAATTTTCTAAAATTTTGACATAAGTCATATCTGTGGAGGATCTTTAATTTCTCAATTTTTGATGAAAATTAAATGATACGATTTTCGTTTAGAAGAAATTGAACAAAGCTCTATTTTCGGCATTATTTTTTGACAATGTTATTTCTTTTGTACTGAAATCAACACTTAATGTGTGCTTATGATTTTTATTATCTGGTATTTAGGTCTACAAGTTTCTAAGAAGCAGTTTAGCACTTTAGTACAAATTTATGACGTTTCTTATTAATATACAGTACAGTAGCATAAGCTGAATGATGATTTCTAAACAGAATTTTGACCCCTAGGACAGGGGTGTTTCAATGAACTGTATATCAAAAATCTTACGGTGAACTTTTTCGAAATTTTTTCTTGAAGTATATAAGCACTTATTTGTTTCATACTACAAATTTAACGAAAATTGAATTTGTGGAAAATTTTGGGGTTGCCCTGGATCTACTACCTTAGCAAGCCAAATTTAATTTCCTAACCATATTTTTAACATGTTAAATATACACTTTTCATCTGTGTTTGTTCATCGAGTCAGGTCACATTAAAACTTAAATTCAAAAAAAAAATTAATTCAAAAATAAATAAATAAATAAATAAAAGGTTCAGTAACTATTCCGCAGTAAAGTCTGTTTCACTTCCTTTAGATAATGGAAATTCTTTTCTGTTGACTTTAATATTGCATATTTCGACACCGGATTTTGCATGCTTGTGTAAAAATATTGTACGCTTCTATAACCACTTTTAATTTATTGATTACCAATACATATGAATAGAAAAAATACTTTTTTAAAAATGCTCCATGCTTTTAAAGGGATAATGTTTTCGGTGCACAATTATCGACAAAACTGGACCATTCTGAAATAGGTATTGGCAGGTATTACCTGAAGTCAGATGATAAACAATCTCACTTTGACTTTTACCCTGTGCTTGGTACCCCCTTTTAATTGAAGAAAAAAAAAAGCATACCCGTAAATGAAATAATTCAACAAAATACTCCATCATGTAATTGAAATATTCATGCATTAAACACTAAAGAAATTTTTGAAAGAAATTGTTTATGTACTGCTAGTTTCTATTCCGTGTTTACAAACAAAAAGTCCGTGGATTTAAATTGTTAACCCCGAACGAGTACACCTTGCTATTATTAGATAGGTCGACTCAGTTCATCTATTTCATCAAGTTACTTGGTCACCCTTAAAATAAGACAACCCATCACTTAGAAATTTTCACCTGTTTGAAAAAAGATGTGAAAATGCACATGACTGCAGACTATTGTTATTGTATTGGTAGTTGTGGAGGTCGATTGGGAAATGAATACCTTTCCGGAAATACTTAAATTCCGGAACGGGTTTTCTAATTAGTCTCGCCTTGATCAGCTGTTTTGTCGTCTGTGATTTCCCGCTGTAAAATTTTGGTAGACAGAAATTGTCTGATGTAAATTGTGGAAAGTTTAACATTGACAACTTTGTTTAGATTTTTATTAATCGACGGCCAAAGATTCCCCGACCGTGCGATATGGTGGAGAACTTAAATATTTCATGAGAGAGTTGGATCATAAATTTTGTACTTGCATTTTTCTTGGACGCTCGATGTTTCGTTTGGTGAGAATTGTCTCGCCACATTGAATTTTTTAGAAGTGTATGATTTTTTCTTGATTATATTAGAACTGTTATGAGTAAAAGACAACTTGAAAATTTCGTCACCAGAAACCGAAATGTTGTTGACAGCCCAATAACAAAAACGCCATTTATCCTGTCAGATAGCAAAGATGTTAGACTTCAAAACGTTTTATCTGACATTAATGGGTTCGGAAACGACATAATTTGGTGGTGTACTAGAGGTGCAAAATCTGAAGACCAATATCAGTTTTTGGTTAGGAATTTATCCACAGAACTTTTTCGGCACCCTAACAATGTCTTGTACGTTTGGCTTGGGACATGCGACCTGTTCTGTTTTGAGTTTGGCCACTAGGCGAGGAAACGCAACAGTACGTAAAATTACTGACTGTTATAGGAAAATAAAGACATTTGTAAAATCATTCAAGTCAGTGGAAGTGGTTTATCTTGAACTTCCACCGGCTTCCATTTCGAAGTGGAACGAAAAACATAGCCACAGACCCCTTTCAGACTCTGAGAAAAGACAGCAGATTCATTTGGATTACGAACTCAATCGCCAAATAGATAAGGTCGATAGTTTTATAAGGGACTCCAATAGATTGACGCACAAACGATCGCCCCGATTTTCAATTGATTTGGTGAATTGCAGAAGAGACCGGAATAATCCTAACAGCAGATACACATACAATTTTGGTCTGTTATATGAATAACTTAATACCGAAGTCACTGTGAATTTAATTTCTGCATATGCGCATTTCGACAACTTATGTCTCTTCAGTGCAGATAAAATCTAAACGTTTCGAAGACCATAAACTCAAAGATGTTTCAAAACTGATAGAGAACAAATAACCATATGATCTAAATGTGAAGCCAAAATCAGCTAAGGAGAGAGCTTTGCATGAGGGAGATACTCCTAAGTTTTCAACAAAATTTACGAAAATTTAGATATTGTAAGGTTCCAAAAATAATCAGTTTTCGGGTCAGCACCGAAGTACTGACTACTGGGCTGGTGAAGACCCTCGGGGACTAACAGTCCACCAGCAGTGGCATCGACCCAGTAGTAACAAATAACTTAATACCAAAGTCACTGTGAATTTAATTTCTGCATATGCGCATTTCGACAACTTATGTCTCTTCAGTGCAGATAAAATCTAAACGTTTCGAAGACCATAAACTCAAAGATGTTTCAAAACTGATAGAGAACAAATAAACAGTATGATCTAAATGTGAAGCCAAAATCAGCTAAGGAGAGAGCTTTGCATGAGGGAGATACTCCTAAGTTTTCAACAAAATTTACAAAAATTTAGATGGAATTCATGCTGTGAATTGCTCTGCAAATATTGGCTTGTGAAAATTTGCCAACTTATTGCGGTTGATTGTAAATAAATTAATATGTCTATTTTGTTTTACTGTGTTTGGTGAAAATTGTTTCGCCACTTTTTTGTCATTAATTGCCCGTTTGGTGAAAATTGTTTCGCCATTCTTTTTCATCAATAACCCGTTTGGTGAAAATTGTTTCGCCATTCTTTTATATTAGTTATCCGTTTGGTTTGAATTGTCTCGCCATTTACTACACTTTGCCTGTTCGTTTGGTGAAGATTGCTTCGCCAGATTCCCCATAGAAATACTGTTTTATGCACAATTTTGCGCTCTAATGTTAGCATTTTCGTTTGGTGAAAATTGTTTCGCCATTTGCCCAAATGTATGTGTGATATAATTTTTAGTGGACTCCTCAATATTTCTTTTGTCGTTTGGTGTGAATTGTCACGCCACTTAATTAGTGATATTTTACAAGCTGGCTTTGAATTGGACAAGCTGTAACAATTAGTTTTTATTGTATAATATGAATGAAAGCCTGCCCCCTTTTACTGAATCGGAACTTGATAACTTGCTATCTCAGTGGGCAAATACTGAAACAAGTTCAACCAGCGTTGATTCTGAAATCAGTACTGACTTTTACATGAGTTACCTCCCGTTCACCGTCAGTTATAATTTCTAGAGACATTTCACCGATTCCACATTTCAACAATACAGAAATTTCAAATTTTGAAACAGACCTGCCATCAAACAATACAACATATTTAAGCGCTCCTGAACTAGCACGTTACGATACAGATCAACCCAAACAAATCATGAATAAATTTGGTAAATGTCGAGAATTTAACGGTTATCCAAATGAGAATGGCAAGAAATTTTTAGATGAGTTTGAGTCATTTGCAGTATTAAATGACCTGACATCGGAAAAGCGACGCATTGCCGCTTTCCACTTACAACTAAAAGGGCCCGCACTGACTTGGTTTTTATCATTGAGTGAACTTGCATGAAAGTCTTGGGACACTATCATTGTTCTTTTCAAAGAGAAATACATAAATTTTAAGTTCTACAGTTATGCTCGAAAGCGAAATGTTTCAACAACTGTCTTTAACACCGGGTCAACAATTAGAGGACTATTATAGCAGTATTGTTTAAAAGGGCAGCTTATTACAGAAACCTGCACACGAGATGCTAGCCAAATTTGTAGGTGGACTCCCAGAAAAACTGTCATTTTTTGTCAGGGCTGGGCACCCAACTGACATACATCAGGCGCTAACCTCAGCCAAAAGAGCAGAGGCTTGCGGATATCGTGAACACCCTGATTCTATCAATACTGTACTGAAATGTGAAAAGGGGCCGAAAAATCAAACCTCTCCAAAAGCGGAGACAATTGCCAACAATCCTGAAGTCGATCAGTTAAAGTACAATGTAACAACTTAAACTACTTAATGAAAAATTTGACCGTCTTTCTACAAAAGAACCATCAAGATATACACGTGGTAGGGGAAGGCCCGCTTTTCGAAATTTTAGGCCGGAAAATCAACAAAATGTGCGTTTTCCCTTCCCAAGAATACATCAACAGGCACAAAAGCCTCCATCTCAGCAGAGGGAAGGGCCGATTCAATGTTTCGCTTGCAGGGGATTTAATCATATACAAAGGGACTGCAATTGGACTGGACAGGAACTCAGTTTGTTCAATATGCTCCCAACATGGACATGGGGCCCTTTCATGCAAAAACCTTCATTCGGGAAACTTCAAACACCCGGTGGACAGTGGGCACGGTCAACCGGGGGAGAACAAATAAGTGCCAACACTTGCACAAATTTTGCGGACTCGGAAAAATCTACAAGTCAAACAAGTACAACAGAACTGGTCCGCAATTCTTTCTTGTACATAAATGTAAAGTTTGACAATTTGCAAATAGCATCCCTAGTAGACACGGAAAGTTCAATTAATGTAATTTCACTAGATTTATACAGGTCAATTCCGGAACATTTGAAAATTTCATATAAGAAAGTAGGTTCTAGTATTCGTTTGGCAAATAATAGCACAGTGGATATTATTGTCATAGCAGAAATTCGCATTAATGTTCCACAGGGAGAGCGAACGATTAAAGTTTACATTTTGCCACTGACTTGTCAACCTTAATTTTAGGAACTGAATATCTAAGGAGTCAAAATGTTGTTTTAAATTTTGGCAATTTTACTTACAATTTTAAAACTGCAAAAGTAGTAGCAGGAAAGCGGCTTACGATTGAGCCTAACAACGAAATTGTAGTATGGGGCCGTTTGCCCGAGTTTATAGCAAGTGGATTGAACGGAATATGTACTAATAGTAAATATTTACTTGAAAGAGGCTTAAAGGTTGGGAAAGCTTTAGTGACAGTTCAATTAAATCATACAGTTCCCGTTCGAATTTTGAACGCAACACCAAATTCTGTGGTTATTAGTAAAGGCAAAACTATTGCTGAATTTTCTGTATTGAATTCGGACTATAGTTATGTTCCATTTTCTACATAGGAACCAGTTGTACAGCATATGACTGTTGAAAAGCCGAATTCTGCTTTGTGTTCTGAATTTTTCGAGGCGTTGCCGAGAGAGAAAATTTCTGAAATTAAAGACACATTTAATATATCAGAACATTTATCAGACATTGAGCGTGACAAAATGGCAGAATTATTGTGTGAAAATTATGATCAGTTCGTCACAGAAGACAATCCTGCACTAGGATATACAAACATTGTAGAGCACAAGATAATACTGAAAGATGACTTTGTAGGTAAACACCAAAAACCACATAGACTGGCACCCCATAAATGTGACATTCTACGTTACCATTTAGACAAATTGTCGGAACAAGGTATAATTTCCAGATTAAATGAAACTGACGACTTGCCTATTTCTAGTCCGGTTGTTCTAGTCACAAAAAGAACCGTTTCAAAAGACAAAAATTCACCACAAAACTTCAGATTTTGTTGCGATTTTAGATACCTCAATTCTCAGACTAAAGACTTCAAATACACAATTCCAAATCTCCAGGAGCTCACTGAAGCCTTTTCAGAAACCACACCGAATTATCTGACGTCAAACGACTTAACCTCCGGATTTTTTCAGATGGAGCTTAGCAAAGAATCTTCAAAATTTACTGCATTCAATACCTGCTTTGGTACATACAAATTTTTAAGACTACCGATGGGTTTAAAAACCAGTCCAAACACTTTTCAACTTCTGATGGACAAAGTACTCCATGGCCTTCAATTTAACTCAATATTATGCTATTTAGACGATGTTTTGCTATACAGCAGCAGTTTTGATCGCCATTTAGAGGATTTGAAGGAGTTATTTCGAAGGTTTCGGGAGGCAGGATTGAAAATGGGAATTAAAAAGTGCAGATTTGCAGCAGAATCTTGTACCTTCCTTGGTCATCAAATATCAAAGGACGGAATTCATCCCCCTGCAGACCGCGTAGATGCCGTGTTAAATTTACCAGCACCTCGCACAGTCAAAGAACTGCGGAGGATAATTGGCATGTTCAATTGGTTCAAAAAATTTATCCAGAATTTCAGTGCAACAATTCATCCCCTGACTAGTCTTTTACGCAAAAATACGAAATTTGTATGGTTAGAAGAACAACAAAATGCATTTGATGGTCTAAAGCAAAGTTTAACTACTGCACCGTTTCTACAGTTTCCACGTTATGACTGGACTTTTCGCCTGGCCGTAGATACATCATCCCAGGGCATCGGATATATGCTATATCAATTTGATCCAGACGATGAGAATCACACACCTAGGATTATCCGGTATGGATCTAAAAGCTTGAATTCATATCAACAATATTATTGACCGACTAAATTAGAGTTACTTGGTTTGGTGGTCAGCATTTTGGACTGTAATGATTATTTGCGAGGAGCCAAATTTGTTGTTGAATGTGATCACAAAGCTCTACAGACCCTTTACCAAAAACAATTCAAGGGCGCAATATACGAAAGATGGTTTTCATTGCTTCAGCAATACAACTTTAATATAGAATATAAACCAGCAGCACAAATGCAACTACCAGATGCGCTGTCACGTTGCCAAGAAGTAGCAAAAGAATTGTCAGAAAGTCCTGCGGAAGACGACCCGTTATTTCCATATATACCGGAAAATGTCGGGAAAATCACACTACCTGGTGGAACTGATCTTCAAGACCACATTAATTCTAAAAATATCACAGAAACAGAACAGAGCGGTGTAACAACAGATATTATTCAGGCAGCTCAAATGACTGACCCATATGATGCCGACACAGACGAAATGGCATGCGAAGAGACCACAGTGAAAAAAATTAAACGCCGTTCAAAAAGACAGAAAATCAATAAAAACGATCAGCCAAATCCGAAATCCGATGAAAAATTTAACCAAGACTGATAGGTTTAATAAAATTGGACTTAGCGCAACAAAAATTGCTGAGAAACAGTTGTTAGACGAGTCACTGAAGACATTTATTGAATATCTTAAAAATGACAAATTACCGAAATCCCAGAAAAAAGCACGACGATTGTTACTAGAAGTTTCAGATTACGTAATTTTGGATGACATTTTATATCATTTTTCAAATTCAAAAGCTAAACGGAAACCCATTGGCAACAAATACCAGCTTGTTGTTCCTAATTCACTTGTCAATACAATTTTGAGAATTGCACATGATTCGCCTATGGGTGGTCACTGCGGAATCCAAAACACGCTTGATAGAATGAAGGAATTCTTTTATTTTCCACGAATGGGAAAAATCATCACGGACTATGTTAAATCATGTCATGAGTGTCAGGTTCGAAAATTTTCCAATTTTAAAACAAAGGCAAAAATTACAGCATTCCCAACACCGTGTGAACCGTTTGAAGCATGGGAAATGGATTTGTATGGCCCTTTACCGCCATCACCAAACGGGAATATTTACACTTTCACTGCAGTTGATATGTTTTCTAAACTTTTATATGCAGTGCCTATAAGAAATAGTGACGTCCTGACATTATCAAATGCAATTTTTCAATTATTTTGTCAATATGGAGTGTGCAAAACTTTAATTTCCGATCAAGGGAAAGAAAACATGGGTAAATGCACCAAGACTCTTTGTGAGTTACTAGGCGTCACACAGGATTTTACCCCAAGTTTCATGCACCATTGCCTTGGTTCATGTGAGCGCACTCACAGAACATTGGCCGAGCGCCTCACACCATATGTATCGAATAACAAGCAATGGGAGGACGTTTTACCGGCTATTGTGTTTGCTATTAATTCTAGTGTGAATGCAAGTTCGAATTTTTCACCATTTGAAGTAGTGTACGGGCGGAGACCAAATTTCCCACTAACAAACATGATGCTTAGTGCTATTTTCAAAGGACTACGCATATTTAGTCGAATTCACTGGTCGTTTACAAACAATTCGAGAGGTGGTGAAAGAAAATTCGGAACATGCACAAAAGCTTATGTTTGACAAAGCGAATCAGAATGCACATGAAATTGAATTTAAAATTGGAGATTATGTTTATTTGGAAATCACTTCAACCGGACAAGGGCGTAAATTAAAACCCATTTATACAGGTCCTTACACAATCAACCAATTGCTTAGTGACCACATGGTGAAATTAAGTCACCCTTCCGGGAAAAAGAAATTTCCTAATCCAATTCATGTGAATCGAATAAAACTAGCACATATTCGACAACCGAATCCTCAACATTTCTTTGAAAATGCAAATACTGATTCTGTTTCGGATCAAACAGTAGTAAATGTGCCAAATGCCCCTATTCAAGGACAAATGACTACCGATTCAGATACACAAAGTGACCACGCGATCGAACAACACCAAGAAAGAACCAAACAAGACGACTGTGTGAACAGACGATCAACTCGGACTATTCGTAAACCAGTCCGATTTCGAAATGAGGATCACATGGATCCCAGTTATCTGGAATTATCACAAATTAACGCTGACAATACTTGCCCTAAAGTTTCGCGAATCTTGGCTAAAAAACGACATGAAGGTACTTTTCTTTATTTAGTTCAGATGGTTGTCGAACTATCCCAAAAACGCTGCGTGGAAAACATTTACAGAACTCCCACCAAAAGCCCAGATATTACTTCTAATTAGACCTCCGCCACTTATTGACTAGTTGGTGAGTATTGACTCGCCATGGCTCGAAATTGAACAAGATTAGATTGAATCAGACATTCATCTTAATCTGTTATTATCTTGTTATATGATAGTTTCAATTTTATGTCAAGAGTTTGAATTATTCAGGTTTTCGATTTTAACATATCAACAATTTGCAGTTATTCGTAATATTTCTCGATTGGGGAATATTGATTCGCCACATAATTTGTTTGGAACTAGGAAAGTTCCGGATTTGCACATTATGTATGCCATTTCAGTTTTAATATTTCTGGATTGAGAAAATGTTTGTTTGATGTTTGTTACTGTATTGTTGTGTACATGCCTAAGTTGGTGATAATTGAGTCGCCAAACAATAGTTCATTTTTCTGTGTATCTCCGTTTATTCATTCAAAGTAGTCAAATTTAAGCACTGTTGAGCCCTTAAGTGTAATCCTTACCTTAAATGTAATCCGATTACACTTATGGTTAAGGACCACCCTTTAATGTAATCCCGGTTACATTTACGGTTGCAGGACCTCTCTTAATTGTAACTGATTACAATTATGGGAGATAGTGTACATATGCCTACAGTACCTACCGTTATTGTAATTCCTCGGAATTAGTTTACAATTTGCAGCACATATAAGATAAGAAAACGTGTTCGTCATGGCTTGATTATGAGTCATATTTGTTTTAAGTAGCAATCGTTACTATTGAAAAAAGGCGGATAAAAAGTGGTCAGAATTACTATCGGAAATCTGGAATTATGGGCATGTGACTGTACAGTTGGAATTTTAAAATACCAGAAATCACGAAAATAACTGAATATTGGAAGATCATTTTCAATATTCAGATTTGTCAATTATTTATACTAAAAAGTGTACTCCAATGTTTACTGAATTGTTCTTTACAGAGCTGTTAACCGAGATGAAAAAATAAACATCGATCACTGGTACGGTATGAACAGAACATAATTTCTATAGACCGCCTTTATCAAAATAAAGAAAAACATAACCAGTGATTCTTTTCAGTAAAAAAAAACAAAGTCAATACCGCGTCTCCATAGTTTTTCATGTTTGTCTCTTGTTACGTTTTTGTGTTAAGATGGGTTGCGTAAAATTTGTTTTGTGTTTTTTGTTTATTGCAAATTTTATTGTCATCGCATATTTGTTCTTGTTTGCAATTGTCGTATACCATTTTTGTAAATATTTCCGATATGATCTGAATGTGTTGAGGGGGGACATGGGGTATCCCAATAATAGCAAAACGGAAATTATAGAACCCCTGCAGCAAACTATGCAAACTCTTTTGACTGGTCAGTAGGTGATCGGTTGCAAGTTTCGATGTCACCCTACTTTTTTGTAGCAATATATATTTCCTGTTCCCCAAACCCAATTGATTATTTATATTTACAAATTTGTTTTCGTTTGGATATAGCTAAAATATTGCTAAGTAGACGTTCAACAATATCTAAATAAGTCGAGAGGAAACCGAAACGTCAGCCAAAACGGATAGTCGATAGACATAGACACGAATGGACCCAGTAATAATGACAGACACACGAAGCACAAAACATACATGCAAAACTTATAAAACAAGATGAAAATCACGGACTCCACAAAAANAAAAAAAAAAACGGGAGTGAACGCAGGTTCAACATCAACCTTTGAATGTAATACTTACCGTAAATGTATCACTAACAACTATAACTCTTTTTCACTGTCCCGTTACCTGCCCTAAATCAACAAAGTCAAAGAGATAAAGAGCCAATGCAGGTAGACCACTACTTATAAAACTACGTCTTGAACGGTAAAAGGATGATACAGAACCATGCAGAGAAAAAAATCCAGAGATTTGGAGCTCCTAGTATATCGTATGGAAAGTCATTTTTCATACCTTGGCTACATGAAAAAAATCGCCGAAAGTGGGACATAGGCGTGCAAAGTATGACGACGACGGCGGCGGTGGCTTCGTTAACTTTTACTAAATACAGGATAGATTGAAAACTCTTTTATGTAGGAACATCTTATTTGGTACAGTGGCAGTACTTATTAAGTGCTACCTGACACAAAATTATGTGACCTTGACTTTAATTTCACGGTGTAGTGACCAGGTTAAGTTTTTTTTCAGATTGCATCCATTCCTCAATAACTATAGGTGGTAGGTCAATGATATATGGTATGAAGGTTGGTCTTGGGTAATTCATGTGAGCCTGTTATATGACTTTTGTCCTTGACCTCGATTTCATGGTCTAGTGACCAGGTTAAATTTATCTGATTATATCCATTCCTCAACAAGTATTAGTGATAGGTCAATGATATTTGGTGTGTAGCTCAGTCATGTGTACATGTCAGTCTGATATGTTACTTTTGCCCTTGACCTCACTTTCACAGTCTACTGACCAAGTTTTTCTGATTATATCACTTTCTCAACAACAGCTTGGCATATGACATTAGTCCTTGACCTCAATTTCACGGTCTAATGACCAAGTTAACCTTCTCTGATTTGATTAATTTCTCAAATAATACAAGTGCTAGGTCAATAATATTAGGTATGAAGGTTGGTCTTAAATAGTACATGTTAGTCTGGCGTGTGATTTTTGCCCTTGAGCTGTTAAATGAAGGTTTAGTAACCATGTTAATTTCCTTTAGATTAGATCCACTTTCGACATTTATTAGTGGTAGATCAATAATATTTTGTATGTCACTTGGTTTGGGTAGTTTACGTCAGTCTGGTATAAGACTTTTGTCCTTGAACTCAAAAGAACGTCTGTACAATTTCACAGTATAATGATCAAACACTTTAAGTTTCTCTGATCAGATACATTTCTTAATAACTGAAATTGGTGTAATTTAGGTTAATTTTTGTAGTATATTTCCTTATTTCCTTTGCAATTTGTCTAACAATTTCCTACCGATCCATGTGAATTTGCAGTCAGTGGGAAGCACATAAAAACAACTTCATCAGTGAAATCCGGTCTGTGATCCGTTTTGGCAAGTTTCAGAGATATACAAATATATTTAGTTCATTGACGATACGTGGAAATAGTGAGATATTTGAATTCTAGTCTTATAGACTAGAAGTTAACGTTGAAGTTAACGTTAACGTTAACGTTAACTAGAAGTTAACGTTAACGTTGAAGTTAACATATGTGTTACTGTATTGTCACAATTAGTGTATAGTCATGTCAAACATGGAGACATTCCGAACGCACCGTGTGTGTTTCAAATAATTGCTTTCGTTTCCCTATTCCACCTTTCACTCAGATAAATCGTAGTTAGAACGTATATGAATGTCCAGATATTGTTTGGAATTTGGACCCTAGTTCAACAACAGTGTAAGTGTTATATTATATTTTTATTATATTTGGATGAAGATTAATCCGTTTAACGTTACTACACAACAGTTTATTGTGAATATCAGCTCTAGACGTTAATTACATAATTTGCTATAAATATCGATTTTTACGGAATGTTCATCTCACACAGAAACGTACAACTGTTGATTATAATTATTTTTACAACTTTCAACAAAGTTTTTACCAATTGTTCATCGGCTAATTAAAGTTTATCACGCCACACTGGGTTTTAGATTTAATTGGGCCACGAACTAGGTTAAGCTCGCTGAGCCCGGCTCAGTACAGTAAAAACACTTGGTTTCTTACTGTCCCGTTACAGTTACGATCTTATGTTCATTTACTCCATATCCTTTCGTAAAATATTATACTATTAGAATTTTGCGCCAATATTGATAGCGTTGGGGTAAACACGATATATCACGATACTTCCCGTAGCTTCGAATCACTGGAATTTATGTCGCTGACAAAACTGCATTTAAAAAGATTTGTAAAGATGTCGCATCGTCCTCAATATTGAACAACCGTAGCATCATACACGAAACTCTCTGCAGGGTTTAGCAAGGAAGCATTAGGTATTTCCGTACAAACCCCAGTATCGACGAGAAACAGTCTGGCCCGATAAATGAAAGTATTTATTTTGTTGCTGTCTGATTGTTCTAAGAATGAAGGAGTAAGTCGGAGGGAGTCGCATGCAGATAGTGATTTTGTGATTCGAGCTAACATAAGACAACCCATCCTGGTCACCTTTCCTGTAAATGTTTATCCTGACTGTTTTTTTTTATCTTCCCGTTCGTTTAGAGTGGAAGGAGGGGGTCTCATCTCGAATTCACGTGAAAATAATGACAAAATCCCGATTTTCCCAGTAAATAAACGACTTAATTCTGATCCCGAAAAATGAAGATTCCTATTCCGTTTACCATGGGTATTGTTACGGGTTAATACCGAATCAGTCCGTTGAATAAAACAACTAATCATGGAGTCCCGAAAAAGATCCTTCCGTCCCTCATTTTTCGATTCCATAAAAACGGTTTTCATTAGTAAAATTTTAACCCACAGAATAGTGTCTACAAATCTTTAACATCCTGACTGTACATTTTCAAGCGATTCTTTGCTACTTGATTTATCCCCATGGAAACGCTAGCAATTATGGTATTTGTTATCTTTCTTATATTAATTTCTAGAATTAAGAAACAAAACAAAACAAAAATTGGTCACTAGAAATTGGTCGCTAGAAATAATATGCATTATGATTCTTTTCGGTATGCCTTGAATTTTTGGTTTTTAGATAAACCCCAAAATTGGTCGCTAGCTTGAGTCTGGTTAAAAATATTGTTAAAAGGAGGAATCTCTATCATTTTCATACAATTCCGTCTACTTTTCCGTTTTCGGGAATTGAAAGCTTCAGAACAATTTTTACATTTCTTTTGTATAATATTTTGAAACAATTCTGAGCACTTTTTCTCCGCCCTTTTTTGTTAACATGGTAACGATGGCCATTTAAAACAAATATGACTCATAATTATGCTATGGCGGAACACGTTTTCTTATCTTATATGCGCTGCAAATTGTAAACTCATTCCGAGGGATTACAATTACGGTAGGTACTTGCAGGCATATGTACACTATCTCCCTTAATTGCAATCGGTTACAATTAAGGGAGGTCCTGCAACCGTAAATGTAACCGGGATTACATTTAAGGGTGGTCCTTAACCCTAAGTGTAATCGGATTACAATTAAGGTAAGGATTACACTTAAGGGCTCAACAAAGCACTTCAGTTTATTCTTTGATAAGTAATATAGCCAAAGATTTATTTAAAGTTGGTGATAAATGTATCGCCAAAAACAGTGAAAGATTCATACCAGGAAGTTTGCGTAGTGGATTCTACAATATACACGTGGGGCTTGATGATAGAATCGACACGGTTGGTGACAATTGTGTCGGCATTGGTTTTGTTTTTACAGTGATAATTAGATGCAAGAACTTAATCTTACAGAGATTGTTGATTTTCCCATAATTGGTCCGGGAACATTTTGTAGTTTTAAATAAATTCGGCAACATTTTCTGAAAATAACATTTTATACAATTATATTTTAGATCTCTTTTCATTGATCTTGGTATAAACTTATTTTTGATTTTTTTAACTCGTGTAATGATATTTGAAAAGATAGCAGTGGTATGAGAGTGAATTTGGATGTCTGACTGAGCTAGACATAAAACCTTTGTGTTTATATGATATTGTGAGATAATTGTATGTGTGTGTGAGTGTCTGGGATGATCACGAATCTGTGCATGATAGATATTCCTTTTATTACTCTATCATATAAATACCCAGAGTAAGAGGTCTCTGCTAGCCTTCAGAGAGATAGTGTCCAAACAATTCACCGAACATTTACTATTATCATAATTAATTGCGTAACAAATATCAATGTCACTGTTTATTCTAGATTTGACACTACATGTATGTTACATTCAATTCATATCCATTCTTCGAAATTCTAGTCAATTACGCGGCCTTTGAATTCACAATTATTTGTTAATGATTCATGTTTTGATGTATATTTTGCATGATTTGTTTTTCCCACCGACATCCGCAACTACGTAGAAATTCTTCACTTACGGAATTATTTCTTTTTGGGCGGGGGTGCTATAATATTGTATTGGTAGTTGTGGAGGTCGATTGGGAAATGAATACCTTTCCGGAAATACTTAAATTCCGGAACGGGTTTTCTAATTAGTCTCGCCTTGATCAGCTGTTTTGTCGTCTGTGATTTCCCGCTGTAAAATTTTGGTAGAAAGAAATTGTCTGATGTAAATTGTGGAAATATATATAAGTTAAACATTGACAACTTTGTTTAGATTTTTATTAATCGACGGCCAAAGATTCCCCGACCGTGCGATTATATTGTGCATGGCATAAACGGCGAATTCAACATTTTTCGGTTATGTATGGTTATTCCTATTTTAGTTACCAAATATGATAAAGATAAGTGTACAAATAAAGCTGAAATCTTAAGATTTTCATTATCTTAAGGAAGTGAGACATACTTTAAAAAAAATGCATCAATAAATGAAATCATTTTTTGTCGCTATCTTCAGAAAAAGTGGAAACTAAACTATGATCTTATCTTTGAACCTTTTGCAAAATTTACATATTAAGTGAGTATTAGCTAGCATTTGCATCCTTTTGCATACTATAAATAGCAGTGTTACAAAATGATTTTAATAGTTTTATGTTATTGCACGAGAACCTGTCACATGATATTCAATTAAAAATCTAATTGACTCGCTTTCACTTTCACTGTAGTTTCCTGGGAGTAGATATATGGTAGTCTAATCCTTCGTTCTGATTGGCTGTTAAAATCACATGACCTCAAACAAAGATTTTGATTGGCTACAAGGGTCATGACGTCACAGAAGAACTTCCCTTATGCAAATGAATCAATCACCTGACATGTCATCAGCAATAAAAATGTCAAAACAACGGCAGTAGAATACCGAAGGAACAAAGCACAAGATTACACAAATCAAAGTCCAGAGACAAGGCAAAAGCAAGAACACCAAAAGACGGAAGACCAAAGACACCACATGCCCACAAAACACACGAACGTTACATATACAACACAAAAAAACTAAAGCACTAACAGTGTGAACTCTAAATAAACAAGAGTGACATCAGGTGCCCCGGAAGGGTAAGCATGTCCTGCTCTGTGCACAGCACCCGTCACACTGTCAGTGGGTCAATTCAGGGTAAAGTCGAAACCGGTAATGTCAAATCAGGGAAGACGCGAATCTAGCTGAAAATGTCAGTTTTTATTTGTGACACTGACATTTCATATCTATCTATGATGTCGTGGTGACGGCCATAGAATTTCTGAAGGGACGAAAGTAACAAAGGCTGAACATATCCCTGACTCAGCAGTTTTTGTGACAGTGCTTTTGCTCTTTCCACAAAGTCACTGTATGTACTGCACGCTCTACAGTAACGAATTAATTGTGAAATATATACTCCATATGCTGGGGATGCAGGTATATTGCTGCAGAGAAAGGGAAAGTTCACAATTGGAAAGTCAAAATCATCACGTTTGTCATATAATCTAGATTTCAGACGTCCATGTTCGTCAATGTACAACAAAAGGTCAAGGTATGAAGCAGAATCGGGTGTATCGATTGTCTCTTTAATTTCAAGTTCACTGGGGTAGATACGATGTAAATATTCTTTAAATTTTGGGTTATTTAGAGAAAGTACATCGTCTATATATCTGAAGCTGAAATTAAAAGTCTGGGCTAGCTGTTTTTGTTTCTGTTGTATCAGCCCTTGTAAAAACTTTGCTTCATACGAAAAAAGGAAAAGGTCAGCTAAAAGTGGCGCACAATTTGTTCCCATAGGAATCCCTATTGTCTCCACATTCAACAAAAATGTTGTCGATCAAAAATTCAAGCATCTTAATCACGTCATTTTCACTGTATTTCTTGTTTGAGTCAGTGTGGTTCTTTACAAAATATGTTTTATCTTTTCCTATTACCAGATAGGAATACCTGCGTTCTCCGGTTTTTGTACAGAAACATTGATGTATCAGATCTGAAATTACTGTTTTAAGTTTATTATGGGGAAGAGTTGTATAAAGGGTAGAAAAATCAAAAGTTTGAATGCTATTGCAGTATGCGAGACTGTTTGAGGAGAGCTGTTCAATGATTAACAGAATGATTAACAGATAAAAAACGAAAAAAGTAAGTACCGCCACAAAAACAAAACCTCTCCATGCAAATACATCACTGTCAACAAACAATGTAAAACATTTACCTTTTTTAATTGATACTAAAAATGTCAAAAATGAATGACAGATAATCTATAACAATACTATAAAAAGAAATGCACTACATGGCAATCAACAGGAAAAAAAAGAAAACAGAATCTTGAAAATATCTTTTAATCACACTATAAGGTAAGTTATTATTATTATTTAGATATAGAAAAGTATGAAAAATATATAACACAAATGAGAAACATTATTATTATTGATAATAAGTTATATAGAAGTAAAAAGAAAGGTATAACAAATGAGAAAAATGCTTTTCATTTATCTGGTTTTACCATATACTTATATTGCTTTTGTCAGATGTGCATTTACTCCATATCCATTAATTTGTAAATTTAGAATTTAATTGATTCCGAAATTGAAATTTTGTTATATTTATCGAAATCTAAAGAAATACCTAATTTATACAAAAATTCTGGAATCTTATAATACAACCCCCCATACAAACACATTAAATTTTTGAAGAAATGCTAAACATCATGGTCTTCATTTGTTATATCTAGAAAATAACTCAGCTCGTGGAGTAAACAACCTATTAATTGTTCAACTCCCCTAATGTGTTCTAAATTAAATACAATTTCGACATGTCTCAAGTCTATCGGATCATACTCAGTTTGTCCACAAAAAATTTCTGTTTTATTGTAGCAAAATTTTAACTCCAACATCTCTATGTGTCTCCTCCTCCTTCTCAACAGTCCTAATATAAATACAACCAGCGGAAAAATTATACCCCTTGCAGTTGGAATATCAAATATTGCAGCTTTACTATTCCTTTCCTCACAATTTAATATTCTCCCAACTCGCATTTCCACTGTTCCATTCAAATCACCTTTTTCGACATCCTCAGCCATGCTGTAACTATCTTTATCAAAAACTACGATGATGCCAATTTCGTTTTCTCCATCCCCACCATTAATTAATGTTGCATATGACCACTCAAAGTCAGGAACAACCTACAAAAAAAAAGAAAAAGAAATAAATAAGACATGTAATAATAAAGTTATTCATCTGAAAGTTGTAAGAAATATATAAGAACATAAAATATTTTCCGAAAGCAATGAGATAAAAGTGTTGCTTATATGATACAATTATTCCCACCTTTCTAATGTCTACCATACCACGTAACAGAATATAAGTTGTTCCCAAGGAAAAAATATTCATAAGATTATTATAATTTTTATTCCGGACAGAATAAATGTTATATAAAATTTGTTCCGGACAGAATAAATGTTATATAAAATTTGTTCCAAAAGGAAGAAATATTATATCAATGTTGATAATATTTGTTCCAATGGAACTTTTGTCAGAAATAAATTTACAACCATACTCTGTTTATGTAATACAATTAACACCGATTCACTACCTCTTTTAAAAGTAAAGGCTTCTTGGTCAATGGAATTGTCAAAGGATTAAATCCTGTTAGTACTTTTATTTCAAAGAATAACCATTTACAAAGAAATGTATATCTTAGCGAAATAATTTCCCGATAAAAGTTTATGTCATTGAATTAAAATGTTAATTTGAATCTATGAACGTTTTTTTTTCTTACATGTATAGGTCTAAATGTTAAGGGAGTACGAGTGTCAGAAATTTTGTAATTAGAATTAAAATTTTGAGCTTTTTTATTAAAGAACTTCGCTAATAGAACAACATAAGCAAAAAATTTTGAAAATCCATTTCCACTAGCTGTTTATATACATTAAAAATATATGAAAATATAATTGGAAGTTGATAAAATTTTGCATTTTGTATATTTTATGGATGTTAAAATGACCTATGACCAAGAAATTATATGATTCATGTGCCAAAAAAAAATTAATAAATAATAATAATAATAATAATAATAATAATAAATAATAATAATAAAAAATAAAATAAAAAAAAAACTGTTTGAGTGGATAAAACTCGAGGCTCATACTCCCTTAACGAACATTCAGAACTATATATACATTTAAACTGACACTCATACTCATTTAATTATATCGTGTAAAGTTACTATGAAATACTATTCACTTACCTGTAGGTCCTCGTATTTTTCAGGGAAATTTCCCTCAAACTGTAATACTACGCTCCATGATAACTATAACAACGGTAAATAAATAACGATATGAAAAAGAATATTTGTTAAACAAATTTAAAACAATACTTAACAATAATAAGTCCCAGTATTTATACATATTTCCTGATTGGATTATATTATGCTAATTCATTAATATTATGCAAGCAATTAAAAAATTGTCTTAACAAACATCATTGAGACCGCAATGCCCGACATATTTAGGACGGTCCTAAATGACAGCAAATGTTGGACAAGTATTTACAATGTTTGCACACCCTTTTAAATGCCATACAAACCATGTTCGATTGTTTAGTAATATACATCGATATTGTCAAATGTTGGTAAATATTCT
>MJUU01016507.1:16421-40241 GCA_002080025.1 Modiolus philippinarum | reverse complement strand
CCCGTATATCAAAAAATCTACCTAAGTTTTTGGCGACAGCGGCTAACTATTTTATCCTCTACCAATACCCCGAACTTATAGGACCAAAGCTTAAATCCAAATGGGCTAAATCATCTCTTGCCCTTCCGGTAGAAATAAGTTTCAGAACGGCCGATCTATGATATAATGCTTTGTTATGGATTCCTATTTCACAAGGAATGTATGGAGGTTTTTATGGCCCCCACCTCATTTATAATGTTCCGATTCCCAAAACTTCTAGAACAAAAGCCTCGATGCAAACTCGCTGCACCCTGGCTTGGCCTTTAGAAAGAAATATTTTTCAAACCGGCCGATCTGTCATGTTATCAGTATAAACAAGGTCTGATGAAACCGTGTTCAAGCAGAAATGTATCTCGGATATTCGTTGATGGTCATCAGTGCAGTTATACTCTGCAAGTTCCCCGAAGTTATAGGGCAGACACCTGCATGCAAATGTTCGATATTATGTCTTGGACTTCAGACAGAGATAAGTTTAAGTATGGCCGATCTATTGTGTAATAGACAGAGGGCATGTCAAATGGAAATCTTTTCTTACATGGAAATGTATCTAGGTCTTTGTTGCAAAATTGTTGATGACGATTATCTCATTTATGCTCTGCAAATTCTTTGAACTTATAGGACCAGAACCTGGATCCAAATTTGATAAATCTCCGCCTAGCCATTCGGCAAAAACAGGTTTAACA
The DNA here is from genome assembly GCA_002080025.1 of Modiolus philippinarum. Lineage (NCBI taxonomy): Eukaryota > Metazoa > Mollusca > Bivalvia > Mytilida > Modiolidae > Modiolus > Modiolus philippinarum. The sequence continues at coordinate 39,519 of MJUU01016507.1, read as the reverse complement.
CTGGCCGATCTATGATGTCATGATTACAGGCAAAGCCTGTATGCGAAGTTGCTAAACCATGGCTTGGCCTTTAAACAAAAATAAGTTATTGATGTTATGGATTCTCGTTTAATAAGAAATGTATAGATGTTTTTTTATGGCCCCACCACATTTATAATGTTCTGATTCTCAAAATTTCTAGGACCAAAGTTTAGATGCAAACTTGCTACACCCTGGATTGGCCTTTAGAAAGAAATATTTTTCGTACCGGCCGATCTATCATGTTATCAATATAGTCAAGGTCTAATGAAACCATGCAGAAAAAGAATGTACCTAGGTTTTGGAGAATGCGGAATGAAACCCCGTTTAACAAAAAATCTACCTAAGTTTTTGGCGACAGCGGCTAACTTTTTTATCCTCTACTAATATCCCGAACTTATAGGGCCAAAGTTTAAATCCAAATAGACTAAATCACCTCTTGCCCTTTCGGCAGAAATAAGTTTCAGAACGGCCGATCTATGATATAATGCTATGTTATGTATTCCTATTTCACAAGGAATGTATGGAGGTTTTTATGGCCCCCACCTCATTTATAATGTTCCGATTCCAAAAAGTTCTAGAACAAAAGACTAGATGCAAACTCGCTGCACCCTGGCTTGGCCTTTAGAAAGAAATATTTTTCGAACCGGCCGATCTATCATGTTATCAGTATAAACAAGGTCTGATGAAACCGTGTTCAAGCAGAAATGTATCTCGGATATTCGTTGATGGTCATCAGTGCAGTTATACTCTGCAAGTTCCCCGAAGTTATAGGGCAGACACCTGCATGCAAATGTTCGATATTATGTCTTGGACTTCAGACAGAGATAAGTTTAAGTATGGCCGATCTATTGTGTAATAGACAGAGGGCATGTCAAATGGAAATCTTTTCTTACATGGAAATGTATCTAGGTCTTTGTTGCAAAATTGTTGATGACGATTATCTCATTTATGCTCTGCAAATTCTTTGAACTTATAGGACCAGAACCTGGATCCAAATTTGATAAATCTCCGCCTGGGCATTCGGCAAAAACAGGTTTAACACTGGCCGATCTATGATGTCATGATTACAGGCAAATCCTGTATGCGAAGTTGCTAAACCATGGCTTGGCCTTTAAACAAAAAATAAGTTATTGATGTTATGGATTCCCTTTAATAAGAAATGTATAGATGTTTTTTTATGGCCGACCACATTTATAATGTTCTGATTCCCAAAATTTCTAGGACCAAAGCTTAGATGCAAACTTGCTACACCCTGGCTTGGCCTTTGGAAAGAAATATTTTTCGTACCGGCCGATCTATCATGTTATCAATATAGTCAAGTCTAATGAAACCATGCAGAAAAAGAATGTACCTAGGTTTTTGAGAATGCGGAATGAAACCCGTATATCAAAAAATCTACCTAAGTTTTTGGCGACAGCGGCTAACTTTTTTATCCTCTACCAATACTCCGAACTTATAGGGCCAAAGTTTAAATCCAAATAGGCTAAATCACCTCTTGCCCTTTTGGCAGAAATAAGTTTCAGAACGGCCGATCTATGATATAATGCTTTGTTATGGATTCCCATTTCACAAGGAATGTATAGAGGTTTTTTATGGCGCCCACCTCATTTATAATGTTCCGATTCCCAAAACTTCTAGAACAAAAGCCTAGATGCAAACTCGCTGCACCCTGGCTTAGCCTTTAGAAAGAAATATTATTCGAACCGGCCGATCTATCATGTTATCAGTATAAACAAGGTCTGATGAAACCGTGTTCAAGCAGAAATGTATCTCGGTAATACGTTGATGGTCATCAGTGCAGTTATACTCTGCAAGTTCCCCGAAGTTATAGGGCAGACACCTGCATGCAAATGTTCGATATTATGTCTTGGACTTAAAACAGAGATAAGTTTAAGTTTGGCCGATCTATTGTGTAATAGACAGAAAGAATGTCAAATTGAAATCTTTTCTTACATGGAAATGTATCTAGGTCTTTGTTGCAAAATTGCTGATGACGATTATCTCATTTATGATCAGCCAATTCTTTGAACTTATAGGACCAGAACCTGGATCCAAATTTGATAAATCTCCGCCTAGCCATTCGGCAAAAATAGGTTTAACACTGGCCGATCTATGATGTCATGATTACAGGCAAAGCTTGTATTCGTATTTGCTTCACAATGGCTTGGCCTTTAAAAAAAATAAGTTATGGATGTTATGGATTCCCGTTTAATAAGTAATGTATAGAGGTTTTTTTATGGCCCCCACCACATTTATAATGTTCCGATCCCCAAAATTTCTAGGACCAAAGCTTAGATGCAAACTGGCTACACCCTGGTTTGGCCTTTGGAAGAAATATTTTTCGTACCGACCGATCTATCATGTCATCAATATAGTCAAGGTTTAATGAAACCCTGCAGAAAAAGAATGTACCTAGGTTTAGGAGAAAGTAGAATGAAACCCGTATATCAAAAAATCTACCTAAGTTTTTGGCGACAGCGGCAAACTTTTTTATCCTCTACCATTACCCCGAACTTATAGTGCCAAAGCTTAAATGCAAATAGGCTAAATTACCTCTTGTTTTTTCGGCAGAAATAAGTTTCAGAACGGCCGATCTATGATATAATGCTTTGTAGGCAATATGTAATAATTTCCCTTTTAAAAAGTAATACATCAAGTTTTTTATGGTGTCCCCCTCATCTTGTAATGTCACAATTCACCAGATCTAGGACTAAAGCTTAGATGCAAATTTATTACAGCCTGGCTTGGACTTTGGAAAGAAAAAAGTTTCAGACCATCTGTTTATCTCATTTATGCACTACCAACTCTTTGAACTTATAGGAGCAAAACCTTGATGCAAATTTGATAAATCCCCACATGGCCATTCGGGAAAAATAGGTTTTACACTGGCCGATCTATAATGTCATGCTTACAGGCAAAGCTTATATGCAAATTGGCTTAACCATGGCTTGTCCTTTAAACAGAAATAAGTTATGGATGTAATGGATTCCCATTTCACAAGGAATGTATAGAGGTTTTTATGGCCCCCACCTCATTTATAATGTTCCGATTCCAAAAAGTTCTAGAACAAAAGCCTAGATGCAAACTCGCTGCACCCTGGCTTGGCCTTTAGAAAGAAATATTTTTTCGAACCGGCCGATCTATCATGTTATCAGTATAAACAAGGTCTGATGAAACCGTGTTCAAGCAGAAATGTATTTCGGATATTCGTTGATGGTCATCAGTGCAGTTATACTCTGCAAGTTCCCCGAAGTTATAGGGCAGACACCTGCATGCAAATGTTCGATATTATGTCTTGGACTTCAGACAGAGATAAGTTTAAGTATGGCCGATCTATTGTGTAATAGACAGAGGGCATGTCAAATGGAAATCTTTTCTTACATGGAAATGTATCTAGGTCTTTGTTGCAAAATTGTTGATGACGATTATCTCATTTATGCTCTGCAAATTCTTTGAACTTATAGGACCAGAACCTGGATCCAAATTTGATAAATCTCCGCCTGGGCATTCGGCAAAAACAGGTTTAACACTGGCCGATCTATGATTTCATGATTACAGGCAAAGCCTGTATGCGAATTTGCTTAACCATGGCTTGGCATTTAAACAAAAAATGAGTTATTAATGTTATGGATTCCCGTTTAATAAGAAATGTATAGATGTTTTTTTATGGCCCCACCACATTTGTAATGTTCTGATTTCCAAAATTTCTAGGACCAAAGCTTAGATGCAAACTTGCTACACCCTGGCTTGGCCTTTGGAAAGAAATATTTTTCGTACCGGCCGATCTATCATGTTATCAATATAGTCAAGGTCTAATGAAACCATGCAGAAAAAGAATGTACCTAGGTTTTGGAGAATGCGGAATGATAGCCGTATATCAAAAAATCTACCTAAGTTTTTGGCGACAGCGGCAAACTTTTTTATCCTCTACCAATACCCCGAACTTATAGGGCCAAAGTTTAAATCCAAATAGGCTAAATCATCTCTTGCCCTTTCGGCAGAAATAAGTTTCAGAACGGCCGATCTATGATATAATGCCTTGTTATGGATTCCCATTTTACAAGGAATGTATAGAGGTTTTTTATGGCGCCCACCTCATTTATAATGTTCCGATTCCCAAAACTTCTAGAACAAAAGCCTAGATGCAAACTCGCTGCACCCTGGCTTGGCCTTTAGAAAGAAATATTTTTCGAACCGGCCGATCTATCATGTTATCAGTATAAACAAGGTCTGAAGAAACCCTGTTCAAGCATAAATGTATCTCGGATATTCGTTGATGGTCATCAGTGCAGTTATACTCTGCAAGTTTCCCGAAGTTATAGGGCAGACACCTGCATGAAAATGTTCGATATTATGTCTTGGACTTCAGACAGAGATAAGTTTAAGTATGGCCGATCTATTGCGTAATAGACAGAGAGCATGTCAACTGGAAATCTTTTCTTACATGGAAATGTATCTAGGACTTTGTTGCAAAATTGCTGATGACGATTATCTCATTTATGCTCAGCCAATTCTTTGAACTTATAAGACCGGAACCTGGATCCAAATTTGATAAATCTCCGCCTGGGCATTCGGCAAAAACAGGTTTAACACTGGCCGATCTATGATGTCATGATTACAGGCAATGCTTGTATGCGTATTTGCTTCACCATGGCTTGGCCTTTAAACAAAAATAAGTTATGGATGTTATGGATTCCCGTTTAATAAGTAATGTATAGAAGTTTTTTTTATGGCCCCCACCACATTTATAATGTTCCGATTCCCAAAATTTCTAGGACCAAAGCTTAGATGCAAACTTGCTACACCCTGGTTTGGCCTTTGGAAAGAAATATTTTTCGTACCGACCGATCTATCATGTCATCAATATAGTCAAGGTCTAATGAAACCCTGCAGAAAAAGAATTTACCTGGGTTTTGGAGAATGCGGAATGAAACCCCGTATAGCAAAAAATCTACCTAAGTTTTTTGCGACAGCGGCTAACTTTTTTCTCCTCTACCAATACCCCGAACTTATAGGGCCAAAGCTTAAATGCAAATAGGCTAAATAACCTCTTGCCTTTTTGGCAGAAATAAGTTTCATAATGCTTTGTAGGCAATGTGTAATAATTTCCCTTTTAAAAAGTAGTATATCAAGTTTTTTGTGGTATCCCCCTCATTTTGTAATGTTCACCAGATCTAGGACTAAAGCTTAGATGCAAATTCATTACACCCTGGCTTGGACTTTGGAAAGATAAAAAAGTTTCAGACCATCTGTTTATCTCATTTATGCACTACCAACTTTTTGAACTTATAGGAGCAAAACCTTGATGCCAATTTGATAAATCCCCGCATGGCCATTCGGCAAAAATAGGTTTTACACTGGCCGATCTATAATGTCATGCTTACAGGCAAAGCTTATATGCAAATTGGCTTAACCATGGCTTGTCCTTTAAACAGAAATAAGTTATGGATGTTATGGATTCCCATTTCACAAGGAATGTTTAGAAGTTTTTTATGGCACCAACCTCATTTCCGATTCCCAAAAGTTCTAGAAAAAGCAAAAGCCTAGATGCAAACTCGCTGCACCCTGGCTTGGCCTTTAGAAAGAATTGTTCTTCCATCCGGCCGATCTATCTTGTTATCAGTATAAACAAGGTCTGATGAAACCCTGTTCAAGTAATAAATGTACCTCGGATATTCTTTGAAGGTCATTATTGCAGTTATACTCTGCAAGTGCCCCGAAGTTATAGGGCAGATACCTGCATGCAAATATCCGATATTATGTCTTGGACTTCAGACAGAGATAAGTTTAAGTATGGCTGATCTATTGTGTAATAGACAGAGGTCATGTCAAATGGAAATCTTTTCTTATCTACGTCTTTGTTGCAAAATTGTTGATGACGATTATCTCATTTATACTCTGCCAATTCTTTGAACTGATAGACCCAGAACCTGGATCCAAATTTGATAAATCTCTGCCTGGGAATTCGGCAAAACCCGGTTTAACACTGGCCGATCTATGATGTCATGATTACAGGCAAAGCTTGTATGCGAATTTTCGTAACCATGGCTTGGCCTTTAAACAAAAGTAAGTTATGGATGTTAAGGATTCCCGTTTAATAAGAAATATATAGATGTTTTCATGGCCCCCACCACATTTATAATGTTCCGATTCCCCAAATTTTTTGGGACCAAAGCTAAGATGCAAACTCGCTACACCCTGGCTTGGCCTTTGGAAAGAAATATTTTTCGTACCAGCCGATCTATCATATTATCAGTATAGTCAAGGTCTTGGTTTTGAAAATGCGGAATGAAACCCCATATAACAAAAAATCTACCTAAGTTTTTGGCAACAGCGGCTATCTTTTTTATCCTCTACTAATACCCCGAACTTATAGGACCAAAGCTTTAATGCAAATGGGCTAAATCACCTCTTGTCCTTTCGGCAGAAATAAGTTTCAGAACGGCCGATCTATGATATAATGCTTTGTTGGCAATGTGTAATAATTTCCCTTTTAAAAAGTAATATATGAAGTTTTTTATGGTGTCCCCCTCATTTTGTAATGTCACAATTCACCAGATCTAGGACTAAAGCTTAGATGCAAATTTATTACAGCCTGGCTTGGACTTTGGAAAGATAAAAAAATCAGACCATCTGTTTGTCTGATTTATGCACTAGCAGCTCTTTGAACTTATAGGAGCAAAACCTTGATGCAAATTTGATAAATCCCCTCCTGGCCATTCGGCAAATAATTTTCACACTGGCCGATCTATAATGTCATGCTTACAGGCAAAGCTTGTATGCAAATTGGCTTAACCATGGCTTGTCCTTTAAACAGAAATAAGTCATGGATGTTATGGATTCACATTTCAAGGGAATGTATAGAGGTTTTTTTATGGCGCCCACCTCATTTACAATGTTCCGATTCCCAAAAGTTCTAGAACAAAAGCCTAGATGCAAACTCGCTGAACCCTGGCTTGGCCTTTAGAAAGAATTGTTTTTCGAACCGGCCGATCTATCATGTTATCAGTATAAACAAGGTCTGATGAAACCCTGTTCAAGCAGAAATGTATCTCGGATATTCGTTGATGGTCATCAGTGCAGTTATACTCTGCAAGTTCCCCGAAGTTATAGGGCAGACACCTGCATGCAAATGTTCGATATTATGTCTTGGACTCAGACAGAGATAAGATGAAGTATGGCCGATCTATTGTGTAATAGACACAGGGCATGTCAAATGGAAATCTTTTCTTATATGGAAATGTATCTAGGTCTTTGTTGCAAAATTGCTGATGACGATTATCTCATTTATGCTCAGCCAATTCTTTGAACTTATAGGACCGCAACCTGGATCCAAATTTCATTAATCTCCGCTTGGGCATTCGGCAAAACCCGGTTTAACACTGGCCGATCTATGATGTCATGATTACAGGCAAAGCTTCTATGCGTATTTGCTTCACCATGGCTTGGCCTTTAAACAAAAATAAGTTGGGGATGTTATGGATTCCCGTTTAATAAGTAATGTATAGAGGTTTTTTATGGCCCCCACCACATTTATAATGTTCCGATTCCCAAAATTTCTAGGACCAAAGCTTAGATGCAAACTTGCTACACCCTGGTTTGGACTTTGGAAAGAAATATTTTTCGTACCGACCGATCTATCATGTCATTAATATATTCAAGGTCTAATGAAACCCTGCAGAAAAAAAATGTACCTAGGTTTCGGAGAATGCGGAATGAAACCCCGTATAGCAAAAAATCTACCTAAGTTTTTGGCGACAGCGGCAAACTTTTTTATCCTCTACCAATACCCCGAACTTATAGTGCCAAAGCTTAAATGCAAATAGGCTGAATTACCTCTTGCCGTTTCGGCAGAAATAAATTTCAGGACGGCCGATCTATGATATAATGCTTTGTAGGCAATGTGTAATAATTTCCCTTTTAAAAAGTAATATATCAAGTTTTTTATGGTGTACCCCTCATTTTGTAATGTCACAGTTCACAAGATCTAGGACTAAAGCTTAGATGCAAATTTATTACACCCTGGCTTGGACTTTGGAAAGAAAAAAAGTTTCAGACCGTCTGTTTATCTCATTTATGCACTACCAACTTTTTGAAATGATAGGAGCAAAACCTTGATGCCAATTTGATAAATCCCCGCATGGCCATTCGGCAAAAATAGGTTTTACACTGGCCGATCTATAATGTCATGCTTACAGGCAAAGCTTGTATGCAAATTGGCTTAACCATGGCTTGTCCTTTAAACAGAAATAAGTTATGGATGTTATGGATTCCGATTTCACAAGGAATGTTTAGAGGTTTTTTCTGGCGCCAACCTCATTTCCGATTCCCAAAAGTTCTAGAACAAAACCCTAGATGCAAACTCGCTGCACCCTGGCTTGGCCTTCAGAAAGAATTGTTTTTCGAACCGGCCGATCTATCTTCTTATCAGTATAAACAATGTCTGATGAAACCCTGTTCAAGCAGAAATGTACCTCGGATATTCTTTGATGGTCATTATTGCAGTTATACTCTGCAAGTTCCCCGAAGTTATAGGGCAGATACCTGCATGCAAATATCCGATATTATATCTTGGACTTCAGACAGAGATAACCTTAAGTATGGCCGATTTATTGTGTAATAGACAGAGGTCATGTCAAATGGAAATCTTTTCTTATCTACGTCTTTGTTGCAAAATTGTTGATTACGATTATCTCATTTATGCTCTGCCAATTTTTTGAACTTATAGGACCAGAACCTGGATCCAAATTTGATAAATCTCTGCCTGGCCATTCAACAAAAACAGGTTTAACACTGGCCGACCTATGATGTCATGATTACAGGGAAAGCTTGTATGCGAATTTGCTTAACCATGGCTTGGCCTTTAAAGAAAAATAAGTTATGGATGTTATGGATTCCCGTTTAATAAGAAATATATAGATGTTTTCTTATGGCCCCACCACATTTATAATGTTCCGATTCCCCAAATTTCTAGGACTAAAGCTTAGATGCAAACTTGCTACACCCTGGCTTGGCCTTTCGAAAGAATTATTTTTCGTACCAGCCGATCTATCATGTTATCAGTATAGTCAATGTCTTGGTTTTGAAAATGCGGAATGAAACCCCATATAACAAAAAATGTACCTAAGTTTTTGGCAACAGCGGCCATCTTTTTTATCCTCTACTAATACCCCGAACTTATAGGGCCAAAGCTTAAATGCAAATGGGCTAAATCACCTCTTGTCCTTTCGGCAGAAATAAGTTTCAGAACGGCCGCTCTATAATATAATGCTTTGTAGGCAATGTGTAATAATTTCCCTTTTAAAAAGTAATATATCAAGTTTTTTATGGTGTCCCCTCATTTTGTAATGTCACAATTCACCAGATCTAGGACTAAAGCTTAAATGCAAATTTATTACGGCCTGGCTTGGACTTTGGAAAGAAAAAAAAGTTTCAGACCATCTGTTTATCTCATTTATGCACTACCAACTCTTTGAACTTATCGGAGCAAAACCTTGATGGAAATTTGATTTATTCCCGCATGGCCATTCGGCAAAAATAGGTATCAAACTGGCCGATCTATAATGTCATGCTTACAGGCAAAGCTTATATGCAAATTGGCTTAACCATGGCTTGTCCTTTAAACAGAAATAAGTTATGGATGTTATGGATTCCCATTTCACAAGGAATGTTTAGAAGTTTTTTATGGCGCCAACCTCATTTCCGATTCCCAAAAGTTCTAGAACAAAAGCCTAGATGCAAACTCACTGCACCCTGGCTTGGCCTTTTGACAGAATTGTTCTTCCATCCGGCCGATCTATCTTGTTATCAGTATAAACAAGGTCTGATGAAACCCTGTTCAAGTAGGAAATGTACCTCGGATATTCTTTGATGGTCATTATTGCGGTTATACTCTGCAAGTTCCCCGAAGTTATAGGGCGGATACCTGCATGCAAATATCCGATATTATGTCTTGGATTTCAGACAGAGATAAGTTTAAGTATGGCTGATCTATTGTGTAATAGACAGAGGTCATGTCAAATGGAAATCTTTTCTTATCTACGTCTTTGTTGCAAAATTGTTGATGACGATTATCTCATTTATACTCTGCCAATTCTTTGAACTTATAGACCCAGAACCTGGATCCAAATTTGATAAATCTCTGCCTGGGAATTCGGCAAAACCCGGTTTAACACTGGCCGATCTATGATGTCATGATTACAGGCAAAGCTTGTATGCGAATTTTCTTAACCATGGCTTGGCCTTTAAACAAAAGTAAGTTATGGATGTTATGGATTCCCGTTTAATAAGAAATATATAGATGTTTTTTATGGCCCCCACCACATTTATAATGTTCCGTTCCCCAAATTTTTTGGGACCAAAGCTAAGATGCAAACTCGCTACACCCTGGCTTGGCCTTTGGAAAGAAATATTTTTCGTACCAGCCGATCTATCATATTATCAGGATAGTTAAGGTCTTGGTTTTGAAAATGCGGAATAAAACCCCATATAACAAAAAATCTACCTAAGTTTTTGGCGACAGCGGCCATCTTTTTTATCCTCTACTAATACCCCCAACTTATAGGACCAAAGCTTAAATGCAAATGGGCTAAATCACCTCTTGCCCTTTCGGCAGAAATAAGTTTCAGAACGGCCGATCTATGATATAATGCTTTGTAGGCAATGTGTAATAATTTCCCTTTTAAAAAGTAATATATGAAGTTTTTTATGGTGTCCCCCTCATTTTGTAATGTCACAATTCACCAGATCTAGGACTAAAGCTTAGATGCAAATTTATTACAGCCTGGCTTGGACTTTGGAAAGATAAAAAAATCAGACCATCTGTTTGTCTCATTTATGCACTAGCAGCTCTTTGAACTTATAGGAGCAAAACCTTGATGCAAATTTGATAAATCCCCTCCTGGCCATTCGGCAAATAATTTTCACACTGGCCGATCTATAATGTCATGCTTACAGGCAAAGCTTGTATGCAAATTGGCTTAACCATGGCTTGTCCTTTAAACAGAAATAAGTCATGGATGTAATGGATTCACATTTCACAGGGAATGTATAGAGGTTTTTTTATGGCGCCCACCTCATTTACAATGTTCCGATTCCCAAAAGTTCTAGAACAAAAGCCTAGATGCAAACTCGCTGCACCCTGGCTTGGCCTTTAGAAAGAATTGTTTTTCGAACCGGCCGATCTATCATGTTATCAGTATAAACAAGGTCTGATGAAACCCTGTTCAAGCAGAAATGTATCTCGGATATTCGTTGATGGTCATCATTGCAGTTATACTCTGCAAGTTCCCCGAAGTTATAGGGCAGACACCTGCATGCAAATGTCCGACATTATCTCTTGGACTTCAGACAGAGATAAGTTTAAGCATGGCCGATCTATTGTGTAATAGACAAAGGGCATGTCAAATGGAAATCTTTTCTTACATGGAAATGATCTAAGTCTTTGTTGCAAAATTGTTGATGACGATTATCTCATTTATGCTCTGCCAATTCTTTGAACTTATAGGACCAGAACCTGGATCCAAGTTTGATAAATCTCAGCCTGGGCATTCGGCAAAAACAGCTTTAACACTGGCCGATCTATGATGTCATGATTACAGGCAAAGCCTGTATGCGAATTTGCTTAACCATGGCTTGCCATTTAAACAAAAAATAAGTAATTGATGTTATGGATTCCCTTTAATAAGAAATGTATAGATGTTTTTTTATGGCCCCACCTCATTTATAATGTTCTGATTCCCAAAATTTCTAGGACCAAAGCTTAGATGCAAACTTGCTACACCCTGGCTTGGCCTTTGGAAAGAAATATTTTTCGTACCGGCCGATCTATCATGTTATCAATATAGTCAAGGTCTAATGAAACCATGCAGAAAAAGAATGTACCTAGGTTTTGGAGAATGCGGAATGAAACCCGTATATCAAAAAATCTACCTAAGTTTTTGGCGACAGCGGCTAACTTTTTTATCCTCTACCAATACCCCGAACTTATAGGACCAAAGCTTAAATCCAAATGGGCTAAATCACCTCTTGCCCTTCCGGCAGAAATAAATTTCAGAACGGCCGATCTATGATATAATGCTTTGTTATGGATTCCCATTTCACAAGGAATGTATAGAGGTTTTTTATGGCGCCCACCTCATTTATAATGTTCCGATTCCCAAAACTTCTAGAACAAAAGCCTTGATGCAAACTCGCTGCACCCTGGCTTGGCCTTTAGAAAGAAATATTTTTCAAACCGGCCGATCTATCATGTTATCAGTATAAACAAGGTCTGATGAAACCGTGTTCAAGCAGAAATGTATCTCGGATATTTGTTGATGGTCATCAGTGCAGTTATACTCTGCAAGTTCCCCGAAGTTATAGGGCAGACACCTGCATGCAAATGTTCGATATTATGTCTTGGACTTCAGACAGAGATAAGTTTAAGTATGGCCGATCTATTGTGTAATAGACACAGGGCATGTCAAATGGAAATCTTTTCTTATATGGAAATGTATCTAGGTCTTTGTTACAAAATTGCTGATGACGATTATCTCATTTATGGTCAGCCAATTCTTTGAACTTATAGGACCGCAACCTGGATCCAAATTTCATTAATCTCCGCTTGCGCATTCGGCAAAACCCGGTTTAACACTGGCCGATCTATGATGTCATGATTACAGGCAAAGCTTCTATGCGTATTTGCTTCACCATGGCTTGGCCTTTAAACAAAAATAAGTTATGGATGTTATGGATTCCCGTTTAATAAGTAATGTATAGAGGTTTTTTATGGCCCCAACCACATTTATAATGTTCCGATTCCCAAAATTTCTAGGACCAAAGCTTAGATGCAAACTTGCTACACCCTGGTTTGGACTTTGGAAAGAAATATTTTTCGTATCGACCGATCTATCATGTCATCAATATAGTCAAGGTCTAATGAAACCCTGGAGAAAAAAAATGTACCTAGGTTTTGGAGAATGCGGAATGAAACCCCGTATAGCAAAAAATCTACCTAAGTTTTTGGCGACAGCGGCAAACTTTTTTATCCTCTACCAATACCCCGAACTTCTAGTGTCAAAGATTAAATGCAAATAGGCTAAATTACCTCTTGCCTTTTCGGCAGAAATAAGTTTCAGAACGGCCGATCTATGATATAATGCTTTGTAGGCAATGTGTATTAATTTCCCTTTTAAAAAGTAATATATCAAGTTTTTTATGGTGTCCCCCTCATTTTGTAATGTTACAATTCACCAGATCTAGGACTAAAGCTTAGATGCAAATTTATTACACCCTGGCTTGGACTTTGAAAAGAAAAAAAGTTTCAGACCATCTGTTTATCTCATTTATGCACTTCCAACTTTTTGAACTTATAGGAGCTAAACCTTGATGCCAATTTGATAAATCCCCGCATGGCCATTCGGCAAAAATAGGTTTTAAACTGGCCGATCTATAATGTCATGCTTACAGGCAAAGCGTGTATGCAAATTGGCTTAACCATGGCTTGTCCTTTAAACAGAAATAAGTTATGGATGTTATGGATTCCCATTTCACAAGGAATGTATAGAGGTTTTTTATGGCGCCCACCTCATTTATAATGTTCCGATTCCAAAAAGTTCTAGAACAAAAGGCTAGCTGCAAACTCGCTGCACCCTGGCTTGGCCTTTAGAAAGAAAAGTTTTTCGAACCGGCCGATCTATCATGTTATCAGTATATGCAAGGTCTGATGAAACCCTGTCCAAGCAGAAATGTATCTCGGATATTCGTTGAGGGTCATCAGTGCAGTTAAACTCTGCAAGTTCCCCGAAGTTATAGGGCAGAAACCTGCATGCAAATGTTCGATATTATGTCTTGGACTTCAGACAGAGATAAGTTTTAGTATGGCCGATCTATTGTGTAATATACAGAGGGCATATCAAATGGAAATCTTTTCTTACATGGAAATGTATCTAGGTCTTTGTTGCAAAATTGTTGATGACGATTATCTAATTTATGCTCTGCAAATTCTTTGAACTCATAGGACCAGAACCTGGATCCAAATTTGCTAATTCTCCGCCTGGGCATTCGGCAAAAACAGGTTTAAAACTGGTTGATTTATGATGTCATGATTACAGGCAAAGCCTGTATGCTAATTTGCTTAACCATGGCTTGGCCTTTAAACAAAAATAAGTTATTGATGTTATGGATTCCCGTTTAATAAGAAATGTATAGATGTTTTTTAATGGCCCCACCACATTTGTAATGTTCTGATTCCCAAAATTTCTAGGACCAAAGCTTAGATGCGAACTTGCTACACCCTGGCTTGGCCTTTGGAAAGAATTTTTTTCGTACCGGTCGATCTATCATGTTATCAATATAGTCAAGGTCTAATGAAACCATGCAGAAAAAGAATGTACCTAGGTTTTGGAGAATGCGGAATGAAACCCGTATATCAAAAAATCTACCTAAGTTTTTGGCGACAGCGGCTAACTTTTTTATCCTCTACCAATACCCCGAACTTATAGGGCCAAAGCTTAAATCCAAATAGGCTAAATCACCTCTTGCCCTTTCGGCAGAAATAAGTTTCAGAAGGGCCGATCTATGATATAATGCTTTGTAGGCAATGTGTAATAATTTCTCTTTTAAAAAGTAATACATCAAGTTTTTTATGGTGTCCCCCTCATTTTGTAATGTCACAATTCACCAGATCTAGGACTAAAGCTTAGTCGCAGATTTATTACAGCCTGGCTTGGACTTTGGAAAGAAAAAAGTTTCAGACCATCTGTTTATCTCATTTATACACTACCAACTCTTTGAACTCATAGGAGCAAAACCTTGATCCAAATTTGATAGATCCCCACCTGGCCATTTTGGAAAAATAGGTTTCACACTGGCCGATCTATAATGTCATGCTTACAGGCAAAGCTTGTATGCAAATTGGCTTAACCATGGCTTGTACTTTAAACAGAAATAAGTTATGGATGTTATGGATTCCCATTTCACAAGAAATGTATAGAGGTTTTTTATGGCCCCCACCACATTTATAATGTTCCGATTCCCAAAATTTCTAGGACCAAAGCTTAGATGCAAACTTGCTACACCCTAGCTTGGACTTTGGAAAGAAATATTTTTCGTACCGGCCGAACTATAGTCCAGGTCTAATGAAACCCTGCAGAAAAAGAATGTAGTTAGGTTTTGGAGAATGCGGAATGAAACCCCGTATAACAAAAAATCTACCTAAGTTTTTGGCGACAGCGGCTAACTTCTTTATCCTCTACCAATACCCCGAACTTATAGGGCCAAAGGTTAAATGCAAATAGGCTAAATCACCTCTTGTCCTTTCGGCAGAAATAAGTTTCAGAACGGCCGATCTATGATATAATGCTTTGTAGGCAATGAACAATAATTTGCCTTTTAAAAAGTAATATTTCAAGTTTTTTATGGTGCCCCCCTCATTTTGTAATGTCACAATTCACCAGATCTAGGACTAAAGCTTAGATGCAAATTTATTACACCCTGGCTTGGACTTTGGAAAGAAAAAAAGTTTCATACCATCTGTTTATCTCATTTATGCACTACCAACTCTTTGAACTTATAGAAGCAAAACCTTGATGCAAATTTGATAAACCCCCGCCTTGCCATTCGGCAAAAATAGGTTTCACACTGGCCGATCTATAATGTCATGCTTACAGGCAAAGCTTGTATGCAAATTGGCTAAACCATGTCTTCTCCTTTAAACAGAAATAAGTTATGGATGTTATGGATTCCCATTTCTCAAGAAATGTATAGAGGTTTTTTATGGCCCACACCACATTTATAATGTTCCGATTCCCCAAATTTCTATTTTAAAGCTTAGATGCAAACTTGCTACACCCTGGCTTGACCGTTTATAAATAAATATTTTTCGTACCGGCCGACCTCTCATGTTATTAGTATAGACAAGGTCTAATGAAACCCTGCAGAAAAAGAATGTACCTAGGTTTTGGAGAATGCGGAATGAAACCCCGTATAACAAAAATCTACCTAAGTTTTTGGCGATAGCGGCAAACTTTTTTATCCTCTACCAATACCCCGAACTTATAAGGCCAAAGCTTAAATACAAATAGGTTAAATCATGTCTTGCCCTTTCGGCAGAAAAAAATTTCAGGACGGCCGATCTATGATATAATGCTTTGTAGGCAATGTGTAATAATTTCCCTTTTAAAAAGTAATATATCAAGTTGTTTATGGTGTACCCCTCATTTTGTAATGTCACAGTTCACAAGATTTAGGACTTAAGCTTAGATGCAAATTTATTACAATCTGGCTTGGACTTTGGAAAGAAAAAAGTTTCAGACCATCTGTTTATCTCATTTATGCACTAGCAGCACTTTGAACTTATAGGAGCAAAACCTTGATGCAAATTTGATAAATCCCCTCCTGGCCATTCGGCAAATAATTTTCACACTGGCCGATTTATAATGTCATCCTTACAGGCAAAGCTTGTATGCAAATTGGCTTAACCATGGCTTGTCCTTTAAACAGAAATAAGTCATGGATGTTATGGATTCCCATTTCACAAGGAATGTATAGAGGTTTTTTATGGCGCCCACCTCATTTATAATGTTCCGATTCCCAAAACTTCTAGAACAAAAGCCTAGATGCAAACTCGCTGCACCCTGGCTTGGCCTTTAGAAAGAAATATTTTTCGAACCGGCCGATCTATCATGTTATCAGTATAAACAAGGTCTGATGAAACCCTGTTCAAGCAGAAATGTATCTCGGATATTCGTTGATGGTCATCATTGCAGTTATACACTGCAAGTTCCCCGAAGTTATAGGGCAGACACCTGCATGCAAATGTCCGACATTATCTCTTGGACTTCAGACAGAGATAAGTTTAAGCATGGGCGATCTATTGTGTAATAGACAAAGGGCATGTCAAATGGAAATCTTTTCTTACATGGAAATGTATCTAAGTCTTTGTTGCAAAATTGTTGATGACGATTATCTCATTTATGCTCTGCCAATTCTTTGAACTTATAGGTCCAGAACCTGGATCCAAATTTGATAAATCTCAGCCTGGGCATTTGGCAAAAACAGGTTTAACACTGGCCGATCTATGATGTAATGATTACAGGCAAAGCCTGTATGCGAATTTGCTTAACCATGGCTTGGCCTTTAAACAAAAAATAAGTTATTGATGTTATGGATTCCCTTTAATAAGAAATGTATAGATGTTTTTTTATGGCTCCACCTCATTTATAATGTTCTGATTCCCAAAATTTCTAGGACCAAAGCTTAGATGCAAACTTGCTACACCCTGGCTTGGCCTTTGGAAAGAAATGTTTTTCGTACCGGCTGATCTATCATGTTATCAATATAGTCAAGGTCTAATGAAACCATGCAGAAAAAGAATGTACCTAGGTTTTGGAGAACGCGGAATGAAACCCATATATCAAAAAATCTACCTAAGTTTTTGGCGACAGCGGCTAATTTTTTTATCCTCTACCAATACCCCGAACTTATAGGGCCAAAGCTTAAATCTAAATAGGCTAAATCACCTCTTGCCCTTCCGGCAGAAATAAGTTTCAGAACGGCCGATCTATGATATAATGCTTTGTTATGGATTCCCATTTCACAAGGAATGTATAGAGGTTTTTTATGGCGCCCACCTCATTTATAATGTTCCGATTCCCAAAAGTTCTAGAACAAAAGCCTAGATGCAAACTCGCTGCACCCTGGCTTGGCCTTTAGAAAGAAATATTTTTCAAACCGGCCGATCTATCATGTTATCAGTATAAACAAGGTCTGATGAAACCGTGTTCAAGCAGAAATGTATCTCGGATATTCGTTGATGGTCATCAGTGCAGTTATACTCTGCAAGTTCCCCGAAGTTATAGTGCAGACACCTGCATGCAAATGTTCGATATTATGTCTTGGACTTTAGACAGAGATAAGTTTAAGTATGGCCGATCTATTGTGTAATAGACAGAGGGCATGTGAAATGGAAATCTTTTCTTACATGGAAATGTATCTAGGTCTTTGTTGCAAAATTGCTGATGACGATTATCTCATTTATGCTCAGCCAATTCTTTTAACTTATAGGACCGGAACCTGGATCCAAATTTGATTAATCTCCGCTTGGGCATTCGGCAAAACCCGGTTTAACACTGGCCGATCTATGATGTCATGATTACAGGCAAAGCTTCTATGCGTATTTGCTTCACCATGGCTTGGCCTTTAAACAAAAATAAGTTATGGATGTTATGGATTCCCGTTTAATAAGTAATGTATAGAGGTTTTTTTATGGCCCCCACCACATTTATAATGTTCCGATTCCCAAAATTTCTAGGACCAAAGCTTAGATGCAAACTTGCTACACCCTGGTTTGGCCTTTGGAAAGAAATATTTTTCGTACCGACCGATCTATCATGTCATCAATATAGTCAAGGTCTAATGAAACCCTGTAGAAAAAGAATGTACTTAGGTTTTGGAGAATGCGGAATGAAACCCCGTATAACAAGAAATCTACCTAAGTTTTTGGCGACAGCGGCTAACTTCTTTATCCTCTACCAATACCCCGAACTTATAGGGCCAAAGCTTAAATGCAAATAGGCTAAATCACCTCTTGTCCTTTCGGCAGAAATAAGTTTTAGAGCGGCCGATCTATGATATAATGCTTTGTAGGCAATGTGCAATAATTTCCCTTTTAAAAAGTAATATTTCAAGTTTTTTATGGTGTCTCCCTCATTTTGTAATGTCACAATTCACCAGATCTAGGACTAAAGCTTAGATGCAAATTTATTACACCCTGGCTTGGACTTTGGAAAGAAATAAAGTTTCATACCATCTGTTTATCTCATTTATGCACTACCAACTCTTTGAACTTATAGAAGCAAAACCTTGATGCAAATTTGATAAACCCCCGCCTTGCCATTCGGCAAAAATAGGTTTCACACTGGCCGATCTATAATGTCATGCTTACAGGCAAAGCTTGTATGCAAATTGGCTTAACCATGGCTTGTCCTTTAAACAGAAATAAGTTATGGATGTTATGGATTCCCATTTCTCAAGAAATGTATAGAGGTTTTTTATGGCCCCCACCACATTTATAATGTTCCGATCCCCCAAATTTCTATTTTAAAGCTTAGATGCAAACTTGCTACACCCTGGCTTGACCTTTTATAAAGAAATATTTTTCGTACCGGCCGACCTTTCATGTTATTAGTATAGACAAGGTCTAATGAAACCCTGCAGAAAAAGAATGTACCTAAGTTTTGGAGAATGCGGAATGAAACCCCGTATAACAAAAATCTACCTAAGTTTTTGGCGATAGCGGCAAACTTTTTTATCCTCTACCAATACCCCGAACTTATAGGGCCAAAGCTTAAATGCAAATAGGTTAAATCATCTCTTGCCCTTTCGGCAGAAATAAATTTCAGGACGGCCGATCTATGATATAATGCTTTGTAGGCAATGTGTAATAATTTCCTTTTTAAAAAGTAATATATCAAATTTTTTATGGTGTACCCCTCATTTTGTAATGTCACAGTTCACAAGATCTAGGACTTAAGCTTAGATGCAAATTTATTACAATCTAGCTTGGACTTTGGAAAGAAAAAAGTTTCAGACCATCTATTTATCTCATTTATATACTACCAACTCTTTGAACTTATCGGAGCAAAACCTTGATGGAAATTTGATTTATTCCCGCCTGGCTATTCGGCAAAAATAGGTTTCACACTGGCCGATCTATAATGTCATGCTTACAGGCAAAGCTTATATGCAAATTGGCTTAACCATGGCTTGTCCTTTAAACAGAAATAAGTTATGGATGTTATGGATTCCCATTTCACAAGGAATGTATAGAGGTTTTTTATGGCGCCCACCTCATTTATAATGTTCCGATTCCCAAAAGTTCTAGAACAAAAGACTAGATGCAAACTCGCTGCACGCTGGCTTGGTGTTTAGAAAGAAATGTTATCGAACCGGCCGATCTATCATGTTATCAGTATAAGCAAGGTCTGATGAAACCCTGTTCAAGCAGAAATGTACCTCGGATATTCTTTGATGGTCATCATTGCAGTTATACTCTGCAAGTTCCCCGAAGTTATAGGGCAGACACCTGCATGCAAATGTCCGATATTATGTCTTAGACTTCAGACAGAGATAAGTGTTTAAGTATGGCCGCTCTATTGTGTAATAGACAGAGGGCATGTCAAATGGAAATCTTTTCTTACATGGAAATGTATCTAGGTCTTTGTTGCAAACTTGTTGATGACGATTATCTCATTTATGCTCTGCCAATTCTTTGAACTTATAGGACCAGAACCTGCATCCAAATTTGATACATCTCCGCCTTGGCATTCGGCAAAAACAGGTTTAACACTGGCCGATCTATGATGTCATGATTACAGAAAAAGCTTGAATGCGAATTTGCTTAACCATGGCTTGGCCTTTAAACAAAAATAAGTTATGAATGTTATGGATTCCCGTTGAATAAGAAATGTATAGAGGTTTTTTATGGCCCTCACCACATTTATAATGTTCCGATTCCCAAAATTTCTACGACCAAAGCTTAGATGCAAACTTGCTACACCCTGGTTTGGCTTTTGGAAAAAAATATTTTTCGTACCGGCCGATCTATCATGTTATCAGTATAGTCAAGGTTTTATGAAACCCTGCAGAAAAACAATGTTCATGGGTTTTGGAGAATGCGGAATGAAACCCGTAAAACAAAATATCTACCTAAGTTTTTGGCGATAGCGGCTAACTTCTTTATCCTCTACCAATACCCCGAACTTATAGGGCCAAAGGTTAAATGCAAATAGGCTAAATCACCTCTTCGTCTTTCGGCAGAAATAAATTTCAGGACGGCCGATCTATGATATAATGCTTTGTAGGCAATATGTAATAATTTCCCTTTTAAAAAGTAATATATCAAGTTTTTTATGGTGTACCCCTCATTTTGTAATGTCACAATTCACAAGATCTAGGACTTAAGCTTAGATGCAAATTTATTACACCCTGGCTTGGACTTTCGAAAGAAAAAAGTTTCAGACCATCTGTTTATCTCATTTATGTACTACCAACTCTTTGAACTTATCGGTGCAAAACATTAATGCAAATTTGATTTATTCCCGCCTGGCCATTCGGCAAAAATAGGTTTCACACTGGCCGATCTATAATGTCATGCTTACAGGCAGAGCTTATATGCAAATTGGCTTAACCATGGCTTGTCCTTTAAACAGAGATAAATTATGGATGTTATGGATTCCCATTTCACAAGGGATGTATAGAGGTTTTTTATGGCGCCCACCTCATTTATAATGTTCCGATTCCCAAAAGTTCTAGAACAAAAGCCTAGATGCAAGCTCGCTGCACCCTGGCTTTGTGTTTAGAAAGAAATGTTTTTCGAACCGGCCGATCTATCATGTTATCAGTATAAACAAGGTCTGATGAAACCCTGTTCAAGCAGAAATGTACCTCGGATATTCTTTGATTGTCATCACTGCAGTTATACTCTGCAAGTTCCCCGAAGTTATAGGGCAGACACCTGCATGCAAATGTCCGATATTATGTCTTAGACTTCAGACAGAGATAAGTGTTTAAGTATGGCCGCTCTATTGTGTAATAGACAGAGGGCATGTCAAATGGAAATCTTTTCTTACATGGAAATGTATCTAGGTCTTTGTTGCAAACTTGTTGGTGACGATTATCTCATTTATGCTCTGCCAATTCTTTGAACTTATAGGACCAGAACCTGCATCCAAATTTGATACATCTCCGCCTTGGCATTCGGCAAAAACAGGTTTAACACTGGCCGATCTATGATGTCATGATTACAGAAAAAGCTTGAATGCAAATTTGCTTAACCATGGCTTGGCCTTTAAACAAAAATAAGTTATGAATGTTATGGATTCCAGTTGAATAAGAAATGTATAGAGGTTTTTTATGGCCCTCACCTCACTTATAATGTTCCGATTCCCAAAATTTCTACGACCAAAGCTTAGATGCAAACTTGCTACACCCTGGTTTGGCTTTTGGAAGAAAATATTTTTCGTACCGGCCGATCTATCATGTTATCAGTATAGTCAAGGTTTTATGAAACCCTGCAGAAAAACAATGTTCATGGGTTTTGGAGAATGCGGAATGAAACCCGTATAACAAAAAATCTACCTAAGTTTTTGGCGATAGCGGCTAACTTCTTTATCCTCTACCAATACCCCGAACTTATAGGACCAAAGCTTAAATCCAAATGGGCTAAATCATCTCTTGCCCTTCCGGTAGAAATAAGTTTCAGAACGGCCGATCTATGATATAATGCTTTGTAGGCAATGTGTAATAATTTCCCTTTTAAAAAGTAATATATCAAGTTTTCTATGGTGTCCCCCTCATTTTGTAATGTTACAATTCACCAGATCTAGGACTAAAGCTTAGATGCAAATTTATTACACCCTGGCTTGGACTTTGAAAAGAAAAAAAGTTTCAGACCATCTGTTTATCTCATTTATGCACTTCCAACTTTTTGAACTTATAGGAGCTAAACCTTGATGCCAATTTGATAAATCCCCGCATGGCCATTCGGCAAAAAAAGGTTTTACACTGGCCGATCTATAATGTCATGCTTACAGGCAAAGCGTGTATGCAAATTGGCTTAACCATGGCTTGTCCTTTAAACAGAAATAAGTTATGGATGTTATGGATTCCCATTTCACAAGGAATGTATAGAGGTTTTTTATGGCGCCCACCTCATTTATTTTTTTTTCGTACCGGCCGATCTATCATGTTATCAGTATAGTCAAGGTTTTATGAAACCCTGCAGAAAAACAATGTTCATGGGTTTTGGAGAATGCGGAATGAAACCCGTATAACAAAAAATCTACCTAAGTTTTTGGCGATAGCGGCTAACTTCTTTATCCTCTACCAATACCCCGAACTTATAGGGCCAAAGGTTAAATGCAAATAGGCTAAATCACCTCTTCTCCTTTCGGCAGAAATAAATTTCAGGGCGGCCGATCTATGATATAATGCTTTGTAGGCAATGTGTAATAATTTCCCTTTTAAAAAGTAATATATCAAGTTTTTATGGTGTCCCCCTCATTTTGTAATGTCACAATTCACCAGATCTAGGACT